>VZUI01084751.1:0-26901 GCA_013401135.1 Cettia cetti | reverse complement strand
TGGATGGATGGATGGATGGATGGATGGATGGATGGATGGATGGATGGATGGATGGATGGATGGATGGACAGATAAATATAAAGAAATTTACTGGTGACACAGGATTGTTCAGGATCATTAGAGATTAGGCAAAATATTACAGAAGTTTTTCTCTGTATCAATTTTGAGGCAGCAAAGCTACTACCCATTAACTAAAGCTTAGTTATCTAATATTAACTAAAAGAAAAACAGGAGTCTAAAAAACATTAGTTCTATCCATTCATATACTTTGAGATTAAAATTTAAATGGTATTGGGATCACTTTGGGTAGGGGTCTGAAAAATATCAGCTCAGTGTTCATCTTACAAGAAAAAAGAAGCTTATGGAGAGCCTTACAGTTTAGGATGTTACTGACCCAGGCAAAATAGTTCCCTGGGCATTGTACACATCATATGGGGTTACACTGGCCTCTAGGACCCGCCACCCCTGCTCTGGCACAGCATGTCCCCCCTGTGCAGCCTGCACGCCCATGTTTCTGTGCCCTTAGCTCTTTGCTTGACAATTTAAACTCTCTACACGGCAGCTGGTCCCTGGGTAAATCACGTACAGTGTCACCCATACCCATGCAGAGCAGGGGCAAGAGGCTTCCCAGCTGCCCAATGCAGGCAAGGAACATTTTGATGAGCCCCTCTTGACCCTGCAGCTAATGCAGGCCAGCAAATATGCCTCAGTAATTTGTGTACCAGGTTTGTACCTTTGGCCTGAGGCTGGAGACGATGTTAAACATCTGCTGCTGGACTCCTGAGGGTGACGTCAATACTCCTTTGTCCTAAGTCTGGTACCTGCTCAGCTGCACCCATTTCTCCCAAAGATAAATTGTACTTTATTGTGTGGTATTGCTCAGGACAGATAAAATCCTCATTAGCTACCAGCAATACAGCACTTTACACTCACAGTAATAAATAATGACCAGGGTAGCTTTTTTTCCCCTTGTCACTTTTTCTTTCTTTTTTTTGTTTCTGCCCAGGCTCTGCCTCTTTCTGCCCTCAGTGCACAGGCTCTCAGGAAGAATAGATGATATCAGAGGATGGTTGCAGAGTGTTCCTGTGCATTACTGGGGACAGTATCAATAAGCCAGGGCAGCAGAGATGTGCTCTGTTATCCTCTGCCCTAGCAGGGTGGTTCTCTGCAGGACACAACAGCAGTGGGAGAAACTCAGGGCCTCTCCCAGGGCATGTCTTGGGGTGAATCCAAGGGCATACCTAGAGTAAGTTTACCAACCCTGGTAAGGGGTGACCTCCACCTCCCACAAGCAATAGGTGCTGTAAAACACGTCTCCAGCCTTCCTTGAGCTATGGGATGATTGTCTGGTCAGGAGTGCAGGGAGCTGGGCACAGCTGGACTTATCTCCTGCAGCGGTTTTTAGGGAGCCCTCAATCTACCAGCCTGCCCTTATCTCTCATCAGCTGCAGACACTTCAGGGAGTCCCTGTTGTGTCCCACAAACCCCTGGACTTGGTGGCATTGGGCAGAAAAATGCTAGGAGCTGCTGGCAGCCCACCTGGAGGGATGTACCCTGGGCAGGGTGTACTGGGCCTCTCTGCTCTGACCTATTCTCTCCCCACCATCTTTCCTTGAGCTCAAAAGCCAAAAATTTAAGGAGTTACGTTTTCCCTGCAAGCCCCGTTTCTCTCAGCTTGCCTCAGTGCCAGTCAATTTATTTGCCGGTAAAAAAAGAAATTTCCTCTCTTCTCCCAAAAATGTGGTGTGCGGGCAGTGACCAGAGCCTTGGGAAGGTCCCGGAGCTGTAGGCCTTGTGCTGCTGAGGAGCAGGTGGCAGCAGCCAGACTCGCAGTTTTGGGAGGCATAGCGCGGGCTGCTGCTGCCATCTAGCCACGGTGCCGCTCAGCCCTCACGCACGCCACCTCCTTCGGCCGTGTTCTGCCCACATTACTGCTTCTCTGCAGCTTTCCTCCTCTGAGCCACCAAGAGAAGGTATCTTTTAAGGTCTCTCCGTTTGGCCCACCCTTTCCAAGAGTGAAGCCGTAGGGCTGCAGGGCCGGGCCGGTCGCTCTGCCCCGCTCCCCACAGGCTCTGTGCACCCAATCCTCCCTCCCTGAGATTCACGGCGGGAGGACGCGCCCCGCGCCCTGCTGCTGGCACGGTAATTGGATCCAGCTGCTCCCCCACTACCTGTCCTAAGGACGCCATCAGTGTCCTAAACCTGAGGCTGGGAATGAGTCTCAGTTTTTGAAGCCATTTGCTCCCTCTGTAGCTCTCCCAGGAAAAGCAAACAGCGATCAGTACATTCAGCTGGGGACACAGGAAAACTGTTCTAGGAAGGTGGGAGTCCGCCTTACAAGGGTCAGGGCTCCTGGGTGAGGAATCTTGTCCGTGCTATGGAGCAGGATGAGACTCTTCCCTTTGTTCCAACAGTGACACTGTGTCTTTTTTAACATCCATTACCAGTTCTTCCCCACTACCTTTTCTTTTTTGCTGTTTTGGAGACAGGAATGGGTCCTCTCCCTTCAGCAGCTCCTCAGGCTGCTGCTCGGTTTAGATCAATTTTAGCACTGAAACACAAACCCTCACCAAGCAGAGCCCAATAGAGGGCCAGGCAGCCAAGGAGCTGGTAGTGTTGGCAAACCCCATTGTTGAATTGAGGGAACTGTGCTGCAGGGCTCAGCCCCATGGCACTGCCAGACCCATTTAGGGAGCAGGGTGATGACAAGCACACTAGGACTGGAAGGCACTTCAGGAGGTCTCTAGCCCGGGCTCCTGCTCCAAGCAGGATCAATTGCAAGACCAGTTCTGGGCTGCTCAAGACCTTGATCTGTAAGGTCTCAAAAGCCCCCAGAGATGGAGCCTGGCCAACCCCACTAGTCCTGGCTGTTCCCATGAATCAAATTTCTCCTTGCATCCAGCCTGACTCCCAGGTTTCAGTTTGCATCCACTGGCACTTGACACTGGATCAGCAATCCTGCAAAGCTGTTCTACAGAAGGTGGCATAAATCAGTTCCATGCACTTACTCAAAAAAAACCCCCAAAAACTCTGACAACAGCAAACCTAAATTAACCCCACAAGAGAGAAGAATATAAAATATTACAGAAATAGCTACTGAAAGAATGAACCCTCAGACTGGGCTCCAAGCAAGAAACTGGAAGATGACAGGACATTTGAGGTAACAGCCTTAATAAATAAAGAAACCCCAGCTCTCTTTGAAGTTTTCTGTGTATTAAAACCCTCACATCCTCTATTTCCCGTCTCTGAATAGATGGGATGAGAGCTTTGGTTGGGTTTTTTTTGAGCTGTGCAGTAGCTTAATTATTACTTTGTACATACATTTTCCTAGTACTTTCTTATTTGCGTTTGTTCACTCTAATAACATCTTATTCGTGCTGTGGTCTAACATCGGGAGTGCTGGATTCATTTGAAAGCTTTCCATTTCACTCCTTTCCTCCTCCCTCCCTGGTTCTCACCGACTAAGTTTCTTGGATGCACTTTTTTTGTGAGCTGAGCTCCATCTTGTGGGCTAATTAATCACCACATCCTTATCTCTGGGAGGATCTCCCTTGGCTCCGGTTAGGGAAGCACCTCCCTGCTTTGCTTGCGGTCAGGTATAATCATAGAATCAATCACAGAGTCAGAGAATGGCTTGGGTTGGAAGGGACCCTTAAAGACCAACTAGTTTCAACACCCTGCCCCTGGAAGGGACAGCTTTCCACTAGACCAGGCTGCCCAAATAACCCACTGGAAACGAAACCCAGATGGCAGAAGGTGAGTCCCACAGTACCTGACTCGTGAGGAGTTTGGGAGCCGTTCCAGTGGAGTGCAGGAGAAATCTCCCTCCCCTGAATCAGCAGTCTCTGGCAAGTTGGATTTTGCTTTTCACTTCAGTCAGATGTTTTAATTGTTTAATGCATGCTTTAACTGCAGAAAAGTGGGACAACCATTGCTGAGAAATATTTATCGAGCTGTTACAGTGAAATGCTGTTGCTACTGATGAACTATAGTTAACAAGTAAATGGAGTTCTTAAGCAGGATTTTTTTTTATTTAATAGTTCAATAGATTATTTCCTTCTTATCCCCACAGTAAGGGCAGCAGCACTTCTGTTCTGACTGAAAACTGCATCCATGTTATCCTGTTCCAAGCATTGCAATCCTGTGCTTTGCAAGATTGCCCATATCTTCTTTTTTCCAGCTAGTGAGTTTAGTAGCCAAATATAAAAGGTGGTGCCTTAGGCCAACTGAATGTCCAAATCCTGTTCTCACACAGTAGGAAACTTCTGTCTCAGGGTAGGTTAAATAATACCTGTAAAGTATTTCAGGAATTCATTGTGCTGAACTGGTGCAGCTGCCCTTTCTCAGCTCCTTGCTGGGAAACTCAGTGCTTGCTGAGTTCTCAAGGTACTCTGAGCCCCCTCATCCCTAGCAATGGTAAGGTGGTGGTAGCAACCCTGCTGGGTGCACTGGTCTTGGCATCACTGTTCTGAAAGGGTCTCTGCCTTTCTCTCCCTTCCAGAATTGCTGCACAGCCATGCTGTCTTCTGGCTGCTCTCTGGACTGGAACATGGAAGCTGGCTCTGTACCACGGAAGCAGGGTGAACCAATTAGTCCTTTGCAAAGCACTTTGAGACCATGAACTGAAGAGATTGTAACTGGAAGGCACTTCTTTTTTGTGGGAATATAGTGGGTAAGACTGGGACCAGCTCCCTAAAATGAGTGAGAAAAAGAAGGGTTGGATTCAGCATGCTAATGCTTTTGTCTTCAGGCAAAGACTAACACATAGAGGAAAATGGTTGCTGCAGCGTAAGCATCAAGAAACACACGCAAGTAAGGGTCTAATATTTACTGGACTGGAGCAATACTTGCAAGACTACATGGACACACAAGACTGCAGTGTGATCCCTTAAGGGAGTTTCCTTCATTTGCCAGTGATTTCCCTGTAATGCTTGTGGCTTCTCCATGCTGAAGTGAAGGGGACTCAAGGCACCATTGTTGTTCATGCCCAAAATGCTCACCTTCACCCTCAGAGTCACCGTGCAAAGGGCAACATCATCTTGGTGGCTGTGCCCCTCTGGGTGCTCATCATCAGCTTTCCAAAAGTGGCACCACTGTGGTAGAGCTGCTCTAAACACCTCCTGTACTGAGAACTACAAAACCAACTGAAGAGCAAGAGCAAAGCTTACCAAAACCTAAGTCTCAGCCTCAATATATGCTCCCTACTCTCAATATATTTTAGGGTGGTCAAATACAGTGCTTTAATAAGCTTAAGACAAATTCGAATTGCAGGCATTTGTGATATGGGTACTGCAACCAGACCATGGCCATGAAGATACCAACTACCTTCAAACTGCAAGGAAAATCAGGTGATGGAATCAAAACCAGGGACCCTCCCCAAAGCAAGTCACTCTCACTTCTTTTGGTGCTGATTGATGCTTCTTAAAAGAGAAAATGAAAAATAATAATTATTGCAATGATTTATATTTTTCTTTTTGTCAATTAAATAATATTCATCTAAGCTTCTCTTGCAATACTTGTGGATAATAATTTTTTTAACTTTTTTTTTTTGTGGAAGAGGGTTGGTTTTGATCTGGAAATCTTACTACAAATTGATGCTGTATTTAGCTATAAAACATTTGGGGGTGAAGTTTCTGGGGGTGAAGTCTGTGGCAGAAAAGCTCCCACCAGCTTCAAGTTTGTTTCTGCTCCTGCAGGTGGAGTCATGGGGCTCCTGCTCAGTGCTGCTCTCAGCTCAGGGTTTCTCTGCTGGTCAAAGTGAGGTGGCAGAATTGACTCTGCCACGGCAAACGTGCACTGACACTGTCTGCAAGGCCTGTGTGGTAGCCTGGATGACAGCAGCTTAAAATGACAAACATGAGTTAAATGGTCATGCAGTAAGACAAAGGCTATCTGCCCCAAGGTACGCTGCCATCAGCAACTTCCCCTTGTCCCTTACTTCCTCTCACTCTGTGTCAGTATTCTATCTCCTAAAACATTTCCACCTTTGATTTTCCATCCTCTGTGTGTAATTCCAGAGGAAAAGTGTTTCTCAGCTTTTTTTGGTATATGAAACTACCTTTGCACCAAACAACTCCAGCTGAACTCCAGTACAGGACATGTATGGCTACATGGCGACTGAACATAAAGTCTCAGCTAGACACCAACTTAGATCTCAAGTGTCTTCACTATTCAGAAAAAAGAAATGGGATGATGAGAAGCCTTCTCAGGCAGATGTCTTGGTATTTTCTCAGATACTTCTTTCTTTTTACACGAGTTATCCCAAGAGAATCAACATTACCATCACTGGTGCCAGTGAGTGGAGTGAGTACCAGGGACATGTGGAGCTGGGATGCCACAGCCCCTGCTAATGTGCCAGCAAAACCCACAGTGAGACAGACAGAGCACCATACAGAGGCAAGGCTAGCAAGGAGCAAGCTGAAAGGCACAGGCTATTCTTGGCTCCAACTTTAGTATTTGTTGAGCTAATTACATCAGACAGATGCAGCTCCTCCCTTCCTCCTGTATCAGATAAGCTTGCCCCAGGGAGGAATAATTAAGATGTGCAGTTAGAACAGCTGATTTGATCAATAAACACAGCAAAAACAGAGCAATGGCTTTAATGTCCCAAAAGGCCATCAAGGGGAGGTGAAACTAAACCATGAGCTCACTGCTTACTTTGTTACATCTTTGCTGTCCTACATGGTCCTCACTCCAGATATCAGTAATAAACAAATTTCCTTACTGTGGATTGCAGGGAACACCCACAGTCACCCTATGACCAAACGTTGTCACTTGAGGTATTTTAAAATCAATTAACAAATGGGCAACTAAGATTCCATAGAAGCCAGGAGCCAGGCAGCTGTGAGAGGAAATATCCCAAAGTCCAGAACATCTGTTCAGCATAACCTGAAAAAGGTAAGTCTTGCTTAAAGACACACCAGCATGACTGTAAACACTTATTACTCCCAGAAAGTACTAAAAGTCCCTTGAAAATCCACTGGGTTTTTTTTACACAGATGATGCTTCAGATTAACCATTTTTAACACTTGACACACTTGTTAGACATGGATTAGAGAGCATCAGCTAAGTCTATGACATACTTGCCATAGCAGAGAAAGGCAAAGAATTACAGCCAGCTACATCTCTTTTGGGGAGCATCATATAGATCTAAATGGTGGTTAACGTGTTTCCACAGTCCTGGCCCCCACTAGAGATGTAAATTTTGGATTCTTGACACAAAACCCAGGGAAATAGCTAAAATAACCAATCTAGTTAAATGCATATGAAGAAATGAATAGGCATCCTGCCAACTTCCTCTCAGTGAAGCTCACTCTTTAGTTTCCACAAGTGATTGCCTCCAAACTACCTGCTGGAGATGGTCTTCACTGGCTGTGAGTAGAGGAAGGCAGACTGTGCTACTTGCCCAGTAGGACAGAAGGTGCTAGTGCAGGTATGACATAAGGTCTCACTACAGAGGAATTCCCTTCTGACTCACACCAGCCCCAGCCTTCAAATAGGCACTTTGAAAAAGTAGCTGCATCTCTTTTGGACAACTGCAGCTTCTAAGAGTGCATTTTCTGCATACCTGTTCATATGTACTTAGCTCTCACAGAGCAAGATTTAGATGTGAAATTGCTAGAGTGTTAACATTTGGTTATCATTTACTACCTGTTTACCTGTAAGAATCATTAAGTTTCCAGTTGAATTTGGAGGAGCTAGAGGAAACCCTGGCTTGGATGCAGTGAGTTTCTGTGAGATTATGGCTATGGCTCCACTATGTGTATGTACTGAAGTTTGTCATATGCGTAAGAATAAAGGCAAGTGCTATTTCAATCTCAAGCTTGAAGGTGGAAATAAATTTTAAAAGTCACTTGGGATGCCTCAAGAGACTCGGGAATGAGGTACCACCCTACCTGTTCAGCTAATGGAGAGTTTCTGCTGGAAGCACAGAACGGAGATTAAACATTACCTTTCAAAGCTGCTTGTACAAAAACAGCTTTATTTCTCATCTTGCTAGAGCCACTGTTTCTATCAGCAATGCCAACCTTTGGACAACCCTCCAAATTTCAACACTTCCTCCAAGATAGCTTAAGCTTTACCTATTTACTTGATACATTAAGATCTTTCCCTTTATACATCAGGCATTTGCTATGGCATGATTGCAGTCCAGGACCTTTTGGCAAACAGATCAAATCCAGCTCTAGGACCAATTAGTTTGTCAGAAACATTTTCTAATTTTAGTGCAAGAAGTGACAGCAAATGAACATAGGTTAAACATAAGGCAGAGTACTTTGCTTCAATAAGCAGACTATTTTATCAGCAACACCCCCTGTATTAGTTATTTACTCCTTAGTGTCATCTATCACATTTAATCCAAAGTCAGAAGGGTAATACATCTTTTCATAACATTAAATAAGAGCTTCTAATCATACTGCACATACAAAAGATGTTCTTTTATACTTTTATACTAAAGCCCTAGGCAACACAGGTCAGAGAGCCTGTCAGCCACACAGTTTCAGCTTCCTGGGTTTTCCTGTAACATTTTAGTTCTTGCACACATAACAAGAAGAGTGCCAGTCATGAAGCCTGTGCTGCATTCTCTCATTAATGACTAGATATGTTTATAAACAGCCATCAGAACTGGCCACAGCATGTGTAGACTAACTAGTAGAAAACCAGCACTGCACTGAACTTGCAATATGCAACTTGTTACACACATGTTCAGTAGTGAAAAACAAACGTGAATTCACATAGTATTCAATTTGTTGACGGTCAACCTTCTAATCACATGAAAAAAGATAATTCAGTTTCCCTTCCCACTGAGGGTCTCCTTCACTTCAGTTGGGAGGGCAAGGGTAGGGGAGATCAATGTATTACTAAGTTCTGGGCTTGCAGCACCTGGTCTCCCCTCATACATGCTCTAAGAGCCATCCATGACACGTTAATTTTCTACAGATTAATGAAACACAGGACCAGTTATTTCAATATACTTTATTTTAAAACAGGTAGGTCACAAAGCACTAAGCTTAGCCCGTTCTGCCATACACAAGCTACAAATACTTGTTTGACAGTTGAGGGTCAGTCTTTAGTAGCATACATGAAAAGTGAATAAAAATCCATATAAAACAATATTCAAATAGTTTCCATAGGAACACAGATAATTGTGACCCATCTCCTAGCCATTTTTTTTGCATTTATGCCAAACCTAAATGTTAAAAAACACTTTAAAATTCTACCAAGAATTAAGTTAACAGTCCCCCAAATGCCCTAAATTCAATGACTAACCTTGCACTTAGTTACTAAATATTACCTATACGTTAATACTAGCTGAAGCACAAGTTGCTGGATATTCAATTCCACTTTCCCAGGCACAAGAGACTGGCAGACTAGCAACATCCTGCTCCTCCACCTCAGCTAGGAATCCTTGCTCCTTGATCTGCTGCATTAGTTGCCTAGAAAGAAAAAAAATAATAGAGTGAGTCAAAAAAACTGTTTCACTGCAATCTACCTAAAAATGCAAGGTACGTTTTTTTTAATTGCCAGTGAGTATGAAATGAACTCTTTATGCATCACCTGCAATCCAGATATTATCTTGGGGGAAAATAAAAGCAGAATCCATGCAGGTCACTTGTGGCTGGCTAGGTGTTAGGGTAAGTGCCAATACTAAGCTGATTTTACCATTTCTGTGTAGGATTTAGATCTGCAAAGATGCACCTATATACACCTGTAGCTACATCTGTATACCTCATGCTATACAGATTCACTGACTTAGTGCTCAATAGTTCAGAATTTCAGGTGTGAAAATCCCTGACAACTTGACTGGCACTTATCCCACACCCTCACATTACTGTGTAACTTGAATCAAGAAAAAGTATGGATAACAGACTGGAATACAGAGGAGGTGACCAGACCAGTAAGAACCATGACACTCCTTCCATACTCAGACAAGAGCTGTATAAACAACCTCAGAAGAACTTCAGTTGACTGAGTTTTTTGACTTAGTTCATAGATTCATAGAATAGTTTGGGCTGGAAGGGAACCTTGAAGTTTTAGTTCTAACCCCCCCCCCCCCCCCCCCCTCACATGGATAGGGACACCTTCAACTAGACCAAGTTGCTCAGAGCTACATCCAGCCTGACCTTGAACACTTCCAGGGATGGGACATCTCTTTCAACTGGAAGCCATTACACCTTATCCTGTCACTACGTGCTTTTGCAAACAATCTTGCCCCATCTTTCCTGTAAGCCCCCTCAGGTATGGGAAGGCTGCATTAAGGTCACCCCAAGGCCTTCACCTGGCTGAACAAACCCAGTTCTCTCAGTCTTTCCTCGTAGCAGAGGTGCTCCATTCCTCTGATCAACTTGGTGGCCTTCTTCAGACTCGCTCCAACAGGTCCAAGTCCTTCCTGTGCTGGGGACCCCAGAGCTGATGCAGCCCTGCAGGTGGGGTCTCACTGGGGCAGAGCAGAGGGGCAGAATCCCCTCCCTCACCTGCTGCCCACAGAGCTTTGGATGCAGCCCAGGACACATTTGGCTTTCTAGGCTGCAAGGGCACCTGGCTGGGTCATGTCCAGCCTCTCACCCACAGCATCCCCCAAGTCCTTCTTGGCAGGGCTGCTCTGGATCTGTTCATCCCGCAGCCTGGATTCGTACCAGGGGTTGCCCTCATCTAGGTGCAGCACCTCACACTTGGCCTCCTTAAACCTCATGAGATTCCTAGAGTCCCACTTCTCAAGCCTGTCCAGGTCCCTCAGGTGTGGGGTGGCATCCCATCCCTCAGGTGTGTCCACAGCAGCACTCAGCTTGATGTCATCTTATAGTTGTAGTTACCTTAGGCATGCAAGACAAACAATTGTGACACTGCATGGCTCACATATTACTAGTTTTTACTTAGACACATGTAATTATCTTGTCCTTTATCTTTCACCGTTCCTAGCCACAAATTTAGTGGCTTTACAATATGTGGATGACAACCCATCCTAGAAAGATCTGGACCATAATCTCATTGATGCATGCCTCTCAGTTAAGGGCCAGTCTTTATCACAGAATTCTCTTGCCAAAACAGAAAACACACACAGGGCTGAAGGAGGGCTGTGCTGTGGCCTTGGATGACAGTTATGTTTGCGTAATTAAGCCCAGCATGCCTCAGACCCAAGTATTAAATTTTAACAGCAACCTAGTGATACAGTGAAAAAGCTAATTATTCTCCCACAGAGCCATATTTAGTTCAATTAGACACATTTTTAGAATGTTAAGGGAAGTCTAAAAGCTTCACGTGTTTTGAAAAATGCTTCAATCAACTAGAGGTTTCATTAAGGTAAAGAAACAATACAAGCCCTGCTTATACTGGCAAGGTTGGAGGAAGCTTCCTCTTTAATGTCAGGAATTCCCCTGAACTTAAAAATTTTCAAAAAATTCAAAACACAACCCAACAGCACAGCTAATCATGTGGTAACATCTGCCCAAATGCCCTCTACCAGTTGAGCAGGCAGATACCAGTAGAGAGGTAAGGGCTTCCTCTTACAGGAAACCCCACTTTTACACAAGGTGCAATCTTGTGTTGCACTGCAGAGCACCCAGGTTACTTTAAACTGCTGTTTAATTTGCAGTTTCACACTATCCTTGCACTTAAAAGGTTGTCCTGCTTTCTTTGCTTACCTGTTTAATAACTTCCCATGGAGATCTAGCACTCTGCACTGAGCACTGAGCCAGAGCTCAACCTAAACCAAGGAATAGCTCTCAAACAAATATAGAGATCATACTGTGAAGCAACACTGTTGAATTTCCCTCCATCAGGATTTAGTAAGCTACTAATTTAGAAGACAATATATTATAACTGTGATTAACTGGTCTCTAATTACTAGTCACAGAAGCTAAACGTAAAGAATTCATAAAGATTCTGCATGTTGTGCAATAGTAAAAACACTAGATAGAATCCAGATTAATGAAGACTCCTAACATTACCCCTTAAAGAAACATCTCTCCTAGAAGTGTGTACATCAAAGAAAAGTAATCAGTAACATCAGCATTTTTCTAACCACACAGTAAACACCTTCATGCCTTCTTCCACACCAGGAGGTTTTACAAGAGCTGTGGGACCAAAACTACTCCTGCTTGTTAAGGGGTAGCCAACTGATATGAGCTATTTATTACAGTCATCTCAGAAGTAAGGATGGATCAAGATATTTAGTTACTAACCATGCTGGTCTTGACATCACATAGTGTATTGTTGGCCTCTGGAATCCATTGAAAGTAGAAGCTGCTGCAACAGTATAGGCACCCATGTTTTCAAATAGGATCCAGTCACCAACTTGAAGCTCTGGCATATTAAACCGCTCAACAATCCGATCTAAGCCATCGCAGGTTGGTCCCCAAATGCTGCAGGAGTAGCAGCTGTCATCTGGTTTAGGCCGCTAAAGAAAAGAGAGGAGTTTAATTATTTGACTGTCAAAACTTCCAGAGCTTCCAGAAGTAACATCATAGTTAGTGTAACATCCCACCTCTGAAGAACAGGAAGAACTGCTCTGGCTTTGAGTTTATTCCACTGCATGCTTTGTAAGTTAAATGCCAAAGTCTGGCAACATAGCGGGAGCAGTGAACTGAGAAGTGACTGCTGTGACAAGGATTCTCCTACATCTGTGGTATGTGACCAGTGTGTGGTACTTCTGAACAGGCATACCTTTTGCAGGACTGGCTTGACATGTGCATGATCATACAAGATGCAGTTGAATGATCCATAGACCCCATCATTCACATAGTACATAAGAGTTTTGTCATTTGCATCATCCTCATCTGGAAGAAGTTGAGACATCAGTGAGAAAGTCTTGGAAAGAAACACACAGTTGGCTAGGTCTAATACTAGGTCTCAATTTACATACCATCAGAACCTGTTTGCTCCTTTAACACAATTTTCTTTGCAATGATGTTGACTGCCAGTGTGAACGCTGATGCAACATAGTATCTTCCTGGCTCTGCAATAATATTTATTCCAGAATCTGAAGGGAAGTATTTATCCAGTGCTGGGTTGATTACGCTTGTGATCTAGGGAAAAATCAGATGCCAGTATTAAAATTTCAGCAGCTACTCAGGTGCTACTTTAAAGTCTGAGATGATGTAAGACCCTCAAATTCAAAATCATATACTAGTGAAACATATAACATCCATTGTAATTTCTATTGACTGCCTTTGCATTTTTTTCCTCATTCAAAATCTTGTTTGCAATGAAATTTATACAAAGCAACAAAAGCAGATCACTTGCAGCTCAAATTTTAAGTAACAAAACAGGTCATGTTTGAGACTGAAGGGAATCACCCTACTAGGCTCACTAAATCATCATTAATGCCCTGCAAGTCCCCACACTTCAACTTTGATTTGTAGTCCATTTGTAGTGCTGCTACTTATGCACTATTCCACAGCTTACTAAATCCTAAAGATGTCATCTCATGGGATAAGCATACAAAGGGCTTTACTATCATACTTGCAATTCAGTTGCCTTCATGAACAGTTATTTCCAGGTTCTGAAGTTATCCTGCAGCTGCCTCCAACTGCAACATGACTGCACCATGCTGCAGAGCCCAATGACATTATTTGCTTTTGATGCCCCAGGTATGACTATACTGCACTAGGAGAAGCCAGACTTCATCAGGAGGTACCACAAGTGCTACAATGTTAGCTCACACTATAATAAGGAAACTCTTTTATGTAACTTATGGTACCCTTGTGTCAATATGTAGCATTTAACACCTCCTTGGGTTAGAAGGCAAGGTGCTCTGACAACACTGCTTTAGGTGGGAGTCCTATCAATATTCAGCCCCCTTGTCTCTTCTGAAAGCAGAGCTGTTGATGAGGTAAAGCAGACTGGAAAACACTGAACAACTTAAAAATTATCCAAAAGCTAGGTCTAAATCAAATCAGACACTGACCTCACATGGTGCCACCCCTAAGGACAGTATGGGTTCCACACTACCCTTTCACCCTATTTGGGAGCAGGGCAAATCTGTTCAGACTGAAGTACAGCACCAATGGAAGAAGTCTATGTCAGTAAGAATCAAGCCTGTAGTTAAAACCAGCTTTACTTTGAGACTTCTGCATGTTTATACAGTCCTTTAGCTACGGATCTAAGGAGCTCATCTAATTTTTAGTTTTCAGATAATTACCTCTTTTCCTCTTAATCATATTTCTGACCAAGCAGATACATTTTTGCAAATGTGTCTATATACAAACAGAAAAAGCCAGATTTTATTTAATCCAGATCAACCCTCAAGCAGACTTCACAACCAGAGAACTTCTTAGCAAAGCTATACCTCTTCAAATTTAAGCTTGACATCTTCAGAGCCAGGGAAGCCACCACCAATATCAAGCAGATACATATTGAAGCCAAGCTCAGCCTAAAATGAGATTAACAGCAACACTGTCAAGAAAAAATTATAATTTATATCAGTTCATAATTTATCATTTTAGCTTAAAAAGTAATATAAAGTAATTTCATTAATACTTGAAACAGAGCTAACACATGTTCAAGTAACAGTCATTTGAATTTGAGCTGCCAATTTTAGTGCATCTGTAGATGAGTATTGCCAAGCTGGTCAAAGTAAGCTACCAGGAACTAAAAAATTCCAATAACATGAAGTCAATGACTTAGCTAGCTTTTAACCCCATAACAGTTGTGTCCCAACAGTTGAGCAGTAGTTCCAGATAAAGCAGAACTAGACTTACTCCCATATCAAACACACAGCGGGCATCAGAAATGGCTTGAACAAAGGTCTCTGGGTCTGTACATCCACTTCCAACATGGAAACTACAAAAAAATACAAAATATCAGTTGATGTTTGGCAAGAAGTTTTGTATAAACTCATGTCATCACATGCAAAGGCATCTGTATTGTCAGGTAGAACATTTAAAGAAAACCTATTTAATACAATTGCGTTTTGATACTGTCAGCTCACCTAACTCCAACAATGGCAAGGTCAAGTTCTTTTGCACGCTCCAGAAGAAGCCTGCTAGTCTTAAGTGTAGCTCCAAATTTAACACTCAGACGACAGACTGCTTTGGAGTCATCAGTGGTAATGCGCAAGACTAACCTAGAAACAGGAAAAAATGAGGAGTTCAGTTTAAGTATAACAGACATCAGCAGGCAGGTATGATCTCAGAATGAGTCTGAGCTTAAAGAGACAAGCTGCTTTGTGTATCTCTTACTAAAGTGCAAGTAAACTCTACAAGATTAGATTTCACTGGTTAAAAGTATGTTTATTATTTCACAGTTTTGCAGACTACCTTAAACTAATGAAGAACAAGTTTCAGATAAAGCAGATATTTATTTCTTGGGAACCCAAGGAAGAATTATGGAACAATTAGCATTACTTACTTGGCTTTTGGATGGGCCCTTGCAACTTTCATTAGTTCTACTTCACTATCAAATGTCATCATCTGCACGCCACTGCTGGCAGCATGTTTGATTTGAGATACTTGTTTGCAGGGATTCGCATATATTATTCGCTCAGGAGGCACACCAATGCTCTGCACCAGCTGTATTTCCGTCTGAAGAGAGAACAGATTACATTAGTAAGAAGATACTTCTAGGTGGATGATTAATGAAATCAGAACAACAAAAGCAACACTACTTGTTATGCTAAATTTTATACAAGCATGTCTTGTAAGGCTGAAGAGATCCTAACGTCACAGATCAGAAGATAGCTGAGATCTCACCTTACTGGCACAATCAAATCCTGCCCCCAGAACAGCAAGTGTCTTCACAACAGCTCTGCTGTCGTTACATTTTACGGCATAGAAGGGGGTCACGCGAGGAAGGGCCTTATGCCACCGCATGTGCTTCTTCACAATGTCCCCGAGGTCAGCAACGTAGAAGGCATCTTTATCATCCTAGAGCAAACACACATCTTAATGTTACAAACAACAGATAACCGGATAAGCCTAGAGGTCAGCACTTGAGAGGGCTCTCCTGGAGATCATTTGCAAGGACAACTTGTTCTATTAGTTTTTAAGTTTGTAGCATCATGAAATGCAGTGGTTTTCCCATCATACTTACAGAAGATGACACTTCATTTACTTTTTGGTCAAGGATATCCTTAGCAGTAAAGCCTTCATCAAGGAAGGTCAACTCAAATTCTTCTTTGCTGAAGTTACTCATGACTTCCAAGATTTCAGGTTTATGTGAAAGGACTTGGGTATGAACTGTTGAAAAAAAAAAAACCCTGTTAATTACTTAATTTGAATTCAATACTTCACTTAGATTCATATAGTCATTATATGACCACTAATTTGTGCTCATATCATTTACAATTATACAGCTCCTACAGTGATCACTGATAGCTGCATGGATTAGACACTTGCATAGGGACAGATGTAATCAGAACCAAGGAGGCAGGCCAAAATAATCTTGCTAGCTGGAAGGCAGGTTCTCCTCTGTTCAACAACTCTATGATGCTCTGAATCTACTCAAATGAAAAAAGAATCAAATAAATACTATCAGATACTATTAGTCTGGCTCTCTGGAAGTTTCTGCTGTCTTTTCCTTCACCTTCACATCAGAGCTATTAATATTATGGCTGGTGTCTACTTACCACTTTTTTTAAAAAAAGCACTATTTTAGCTCACCAGTTTCAGAAGAAAGGGTTTACCAACAGAATCCAAGACTGTTACTGATTCCTGAGTAGTAACAACTCTCATTAGGTCCAAGCCAGACAAATAACCAGATTCTTAATACAGTTCAGACTATACATAAAGCAGACATGACAACAGGGCTTTCATTGAAGTTGCTTTGTTGGTAGTTAGAGCTTTCCTGTTCTACTCATGAACCTCCAAGCTACACGAAAACCTCAGCTGTCATGAGTGGCAGATCCACACTTTGAGACTGGTTTGTAACTCTGACTTGCAGACAAAGTCTTAACAGTGATCCCAATTAGCATTTTAGAACAGGATTTTATAGCAGTCCATCACAAATTTTCATTGCTAACAGAAATCTACCTGCCAAGTAGCAAGTCCCTTGGGTACTAAAACTAAAGAGCAAAAGCACACCCCTCTGCCTTCCATGACCAATGAAGTCCATGGGCCACCCTTTTACTGGGTAGTCCAAATACAGAACAGCATTCTCCATCAAGCTGTTAAGCAGAGTGGGTGCTACCTTTCAAAGACCTCAGCACTGCAAATCACTCCCAGGAAAGATATGGTTTCATGTAGCAGGGTCCGGCCCTTTTCCTTCTCTCAGCATTTTTTACACTCAAACTAGTCATGCAGACTAGGATTGAAAATTATGCAAACTCTGAATTATTCACTAATTTTAAGTTACGTTACTGTTTCCTCTATTTTCAAAATGCCTGGCTATAAAGCAATTGAAAAGGGATGTTTTATAGCTGTTACAGATTAACAAGGTTCTAAACCCAACAAAATAACTTGTTCCATATATGTCTATAACAAAATTCATTTGGTTTTATTGAATAACTTTAAAACATCAGCAATCATACTTCATTCCAACCTTCAGAAGAATACGGCAAAAAGACCTACTTCACATTTGATCATTTCTCACTTATGAGAGACAAATCAAATTTGAGATTCAAACTAGATTAAGCTTTGAGCCTAACAGACCCAACAATCCATTGACCCTCTTTCTCCCTCTGCTCTCATTCACGTGCAGTGATAATTCTACCACAAGCTGGATTAAAGTCTTCTCTTAAAAGCCTCTTTCAAAGGAGCATAAGAAACAGCAAATTAAACACCTCTCAGGAAGGTGCTTGTTACTAAGGAGAAGTTGCATCTCATCATAGACTTGCAGCTTTGCAGAAAGCAGTTCAGGGACTTCAGCTGTGGTTAAGAGAAGTTAACACCATCAGGAAGAATTTAGTTTAACCTGCCCTCTGCAGAGCACTGCATGAAAAGCATTTTTCCTTTTAACATGTAAAAGGGCAATTATTTTACTGGCCACAACAGATTTGGTTTAAAAAGTTCTTGCAAGCGTTCCATCTCCACCTCACTGTGCAACTTTAACTACAGTGTAATTACACAGCATATAGACAGAACACGATCATGTAAGTGTGAACTGTAGCCTCCCAAAGCACGTTTCTATTTGGACTGCGCGCAAAGTGTCTGCAGCTTCCCAGAAGAAAGGCAATTTACGCTCATTTAGAATTTGTTCTCCAGAAGATTCCCCTATTAGGCAGCTGTATTAGACAGAGCTGAGTCATGCCTGCAGGCTCCGTATTCAAACAGCCAAGCTGCGTCTAGAAAAGGAGCCCGAGGCGCCCCTGACTCCAGAGCCTGCAGAGCGCTGCGGGCGGCGGTGGGCACGGACGGGGCCGGCTGCCCTGCGCTCACCGCCGCCCTTCTCCCCTGCAAAGCCACACTGTCCCGCAGCAGAGCCTGACGCGGCCGGGCTGGGGCTGCGCTGCCCGACTCGGCAGCGGGGCACTGCACGCCCAGCCTGACACGGCGGCTTCCCGAGGAGGCGCCTGTCAGCCCCGGGGTGCACCTTCATTACAGCTCACGTCACCCTGCGGCCGGGCCCCCTCCCCGAGAGCCCCGGGGCGCAGCGCCCCGCGGGAGAAGGGCTCCCCCCTCATGCCTCGGGGTATTCAAGGCCAGGTTGGATGGGACTCTGAGCAGCCGGGTTTAGTGGAACGTGTCCCTGCCGTAGGCAGAGCTGGAACTAGACGGTCTTTAAAGTCCCTTCCAACCCGAACTACTCCGTGATTCTCCGATATGCTCCCGGCCCAGGCCAGCGCCCGCCGGGTGTGCAGGGGAGCAGCGCCCCGGCGCCGCTCGGCCCAAGGGCGAGACCGGGCGCCCCAAGCCCTGTCCCTGCCAGGTTCCTGCCACGCACCTGCCTTTCCCCACCCCGGAAACAGCCCGGCGGCCACGGCGGGGCCGTCCCTTCCCCCGCTGCCGGGAAACGCCGCCAATACTCCCCAGACGAGCCGGGGAGCCGGTCTAGCCCCCTTACAGCCGCCCGAAGCCTCCCGCCTCCCCGCCGGCGATCCCCGTGCCCGGCGGCAGCACCGGCGCCCAGCCCGGGCCGCGCCGCTTGGCAGCGGCCCCGCAGACACGTGGCTCCGCGCCGGCCGCTTCCGCCGCTCTCCCGCTCCGCTCCCCGGCACGGCCCGGCACATCCCGCCGCCCGCCTCACCTCGCCTCGGGCAGCGGTGGCGGAGCTGCTGTCAAGCCCCCGCGGCAGCCGATCCCCTCGCTCCGAGCCGCCTCCCCCTCCTCCTGCGAGCCGGGCGCGGTGCGCGGAGCCGGGCGGGAGCGCCGCACCGGCTGAGGAGGAGCGGGGCTGACGGGACGAGCGGGGCGCCGCGGCTGACAAAGCTTCGCCACGGCCGCCGCGCTCCTATTTATAGCGCCGCGGCGTCGCTGTGGCAACGCACCAGCTCAAACCAGCCGCGATCGGCTGGGACCGGGCGCGCTCCCACCGCCGCTATTGTGACGTACGGCGAACATGCGCACGGCGCCCCGCGCCCCTCGCTGCCCCGCCCGGCCCCTGCGCGGCCCCGGCCCCTTCTCCTGCCCCCTCCCCGGCCCCTGCCCGGCCTCTGCCGTGCGCCGGGAGTGCTAAGCCTCTGCGTGGGCTGTGTCCCTCACCCCGGGGCCGCTTCCCCCGTGGGGGCGCCCGGGACGGGATCCACCTGCGGGGTGATGTGCGCGACCTCAGCCCTGCCGGCTGCCAGCAGGTGCATGGCCCGCGCCGTCCCCGCCGCCGCTTCGGTACCGCCGGGTCGGTACTCCCGGTTCGGTACCGCAGCCCTAGCATGAAAAAGCGGCTGCAGGAGGCCGGAGGGCTGCGGCTTTAAGCGATGCCTTTGGCAGATGCTGGAGGAAAGCACTGTTGAGCCAGGGAACCCGGAGTGTGTCACACCCGGCGTGTCGGTGGGGCGGCAGAGCCATCCAGTTTGCGCGGCTCTCGCAGGCGCTGTGCTCTGCACTGGCTGCTGTCCGCAGCGGTGCTGCCCCTGCCTGCATCCCTGACCCCCGATGGTGTTATCCAAAACATTTCCCATAATACTGACCACAGTTTCTCCACCTGCACTTATTCTGACACTGGTACCTGTTTCCGCTGTAAGGTTATTTTGTATTGCTGGCTCATTTTAAAAATGAACGTCAATGGAAGGTGTAAGAGGGTATCAATTGTTCCTTTCAATCAATTTTTTGGTTTAGCCCTGAAGGACTGTGCTTTCTGCTCTTGCCAGGACAGACATTTTCTGCCCCTCTCCCCCCCCTTTAAAAAGTTTGAGCCTCATCCCATGGTAGATGGACTGAGTCCCTGCCCTGTCAATGTTTGTGGGAGGACGGAGATGCCCTTGCCATGCTGAAAAAGTGATTTTTACACCCTGCTGCCTTTGGAGCATTTGTAAGAGAGACAAAGAACCTTTCTGCAGCCCTTGCTGCAGGACAGAGCTCAGGGGTGCTCCTGCTCCCCATATCCAAGTCACCAAAGACTATTTTAATGGCTTTCTGAAAGCAGGCATCTAGGCAGCCCCTACCCTACTGCAGAGCTGGTGAGTAAGCACTGCGAGGTGGAGAAAATCCTCCATCCTACATGAGGAAAGTGAAGGAAATGCTGGCTGCTGTGGGGTGTGAGATGCTCTCGTGAAGGTACCCAAAGGAAAAGGTTGTGCTCACTGGCCTCAGAGGTTCCATCCTCCCACCTCTCCCGCCAAGCTCAGCTGGAAAACCCACTGTATTTCAGGCAGAAGCAGATGAATGGCATGTCCTTGCCCGCCTTCTGGAGCTGGGTTGGGGGTTGAGGGTACCATGTTGGGGCTGCAAAAGAATCTCTTGAAGGGTTGAAATAAAGGGAATCACCAAGATCAAGCACATAATAAACAAAAGTTGCATTGGGACACAGCCAAAAGAAATATCAGGGGACAGAGGTCCTGGTTTTGGTTAAAACCATTTAATGAAAGAAGGAACAAAATATCCTAAAATATTTTCAATATATATGTTCTTGATGTGTTTGTATGTCATCACACATCCAGGCATGAATTACAGAAGGTTTTCTAAATAATAACAAGGAGTGAGGAAAGACATCCCAGTGTGTAGCACCTACATCAGCTGGTCCTCAGGACACTACCTGCCCTCAACAGTGATTCTGGTGCTGCTGTGGGGCCACTGCACAAGCATTGTCTTTGTTGAGATAACTTATCAAAATCCCTGGGAGATTTCATACCACGTCCCCTGCCAGTTAACAGGGCAAAGAATGGGGTTCACATGCCTCTTGATTTGGCTCTGTGGACAGCAGATATAATTTAATTTAATTTTTCTTCTGCTGACTGTGAACAAACAGGGATCACAGAATCACAGAGTAGTCTGAGTTGGAATTGAGCATTGGAAAAGCAGACAGAGAGGGAAGGGAAGGGTTGTGTCACCACCACAGGAGCCAGCTGCTCGCTGAGCTGGCTCAAAAACAAGGGCTGTGGTCTGGATAAGGACAATGGCCATCACCTGGCCCCAGCAATCCAACACAACTCTGGTACCAGCTGTTCCCTCTTCACCTTCTCCCCTCTGGCTGGAGAAGAGCCTGTGGCTGTCACCAGTGGCGTCCCAGTTGAGTGACCTTGGCTGGGCCAGGGGGACAGGGGTCAGTGGGTAGGCACTGCTCTGGTGTGAGGCAAAATGGAACTGTACCCAAGGCTGGGGAGCAAAGGCTGGAGGGGAGGCTCCAAGGGAAAGGGGTGACAAAAACAACTGCAGGATGCCATTACCCAGGGAACTGATGCATACTTTATCTGTTTGCAGATGCTTAATAGAAATGTTTTGTCAGCTCCTCAAGAGAATGGGATTACCAAATATTTCATCCTCCTCCCAGTTCTTGTCTCTGGAGGATCCTTGAGAGCTGCTGGTGACAAGGGCTGGCTTTGAGGAGGACAGTGTTTGCAGGAGGTGCTCCAGTTCAGGACCCCTGGTTCCCCTTGCCAGAGCACAGTCAAGAGCAGCTTTCAGACATATCAGCTGCAAAAAAGGAGGCATGTCCTTTGCTTTTCCTGTTTCCTGGCTAGTGCCCTGAAGGTCTGGCCAAGCTGCTCTGAAGGGCATGGGCAGCTGCCCAGCTCTACCAGTCACAGGGACAGAGCAAATCCCTGGTCTGAAGAACTGGGGGATGTTCCTGCAGCTCCTGGCACGTCACCACCAGTCTCAGACTACCTTGCATGAAGCAGTTTCTTGGGCCAAAAATGTATTCCAGAAGAGGGCACTGGAAAAGCATTTGTTGGTAGGAGACTGTGGCCATGTCTTCCTGATTTTCCCCTCCTCACTTTCTCTCCACACAGTGCCCTTGCTGCTGTGGAGGGACAGGAGATGGGGAAGACTGTCTGACTTCCTAATAGCTGTGAGTGTCTCCTACATTTTGCAGTACAGCAACAGCAGCCTGGTGGGCTCTCACCCTGCTGAATGATGGGTGTCCTAGTTCTTACGGACCCCTAAATTTGAGAGGAGCTGGAGCCAAGCCCCAGATTCCTTGAGCTTTGTCCAAGTGGGAAGAGCTGCCCAGTAGGAGAGAGATGAAGTGGCCAGGACCACCACAGCAGCTGGAGGAAACCTCAAGGTAATGCTTGGCATTTCTCAACTGCTTTCCTTCCCTCTGAGTCTATCCACGGCCTTCCTGCTTCTTAAGAAATTAAGCCCTGTGACAGCTCATGGAAGTTGGTAAATAGTACCTCCACTTTACAGATGAAAAAGTGACTCAGAGGAAGATTCAGGGACTTACCAAAGATTGCAGAGAGTAAATTCCAAATAGGGGTGTGCTGAGATGTGGGCCCGTGTGAGGTGGAGGAGGTACTATGTAGGCTGTGGGATGCAGGATACGTGCATGGGGGAATCTCATGGGGCTACCTCCAGCTCTCTTGGGGCAGGAGCGCTTCATTCCCTTTCAGTTCATCGACACAGAGAGAAGAAAACCTAAAAATTGTCCCTGTCATCTGACAAGGACCATTAGAGAAAACAATGTTTCCAGTATACCATTTTTGTCCTCTTTTGTTACACATTTTCTAGGCATTTGAATACAGTTTCTTGCAAGTCAGTGCTACAAATGTGATGTTGCATCCTTTTGAGGCAGAGCAACAAACTAAAATAACTCCTTACAGTGGCTAAACTAAAGGAGATAGAGTAACCAAAATTCTTGTGAAGTGACTGGAGAGCTTTGCTTTGCAGCTCAACTCCAGAAATGCTTATGAATCTGTTTTCTGATTTGCCTTTTTTGGGCCTAGTAGCCCAGTATGGTTAAAAATGAGCTCAAAACCTCACATGCCATGAGGTGAAGCACATAACTCTGACATTACAGCACCAGTTTTGTGTCTGAGCCTCGTCTAATCCTTCACAGTTACAGATTTGAGATAGATCTATATGAAAAATAAATTTTAAAAGTCAGTGCTCTCATATGCATGTTGTTAAATGTACTTGATACAGAAAGGTGTTTGAGTATCCTCATCCTCTGTAAGAGCTCAGTACCCACCAGAAGGGAGCCAAATAATGAGATTTGACTCTAGCATTGTTATAGCTAATTCATGGACTCTGTAGGCAATATACGATGGTATAGCAGAGTTTAAACACTTTGTATTTTAATAGACTCCTCATCTTGCTCTCAACAAAGACAATGTCAAAATTCTCTGAAAATCAGAAAGAAAGAGAAGAGCTCTTGCAAACTGTGCAACATTAGCTTGAAAAGCAGAAGTCAGCCTGTTCTGTGGGATTTCCATTAATCTGTGGGATTAATGGAAAGGGAGCCATGGAACTGACAGACAGATCCTGTGTGTGCAGCCAGCAACCAGGGAGGCAATGGTCAGGCCTCTTGGCATGGCGCTGGTGCTCAGCCCATGCCCTGCATCTCTCTTGTGAAAAGGACTGTCTTCTGCCATAGTGAAGCAGTGCTGGGGCTATGGGGCATTGCTGTCACACATAATTCACAGCCAGCTTCTGAGCCCACCCTGGTAAAGACCTTGATTTACTCCAGAAACAGCCCGAAAGTTTGAGCAGTTTTGAGTGAGGAAGCACTCGGTGTTTGTATGCCCATTGAGTATCACAATAAAATGATGACGCTGGTGGTGTCAGTGCTGGTCTGACCCCTGTATGTGTCTTCTCTGGCACATACTGCACTGGCCACTCAGAAAGGAGAATGCTGTCTGATGAGAGCAGCTGCAAGACCTGAATATGCCACGATTTGCATAAATTAACATCTTGCAGATTTAAATCCTAAGACGTCTCCCATGGATCAAATCTTAAGGTGTTGTGTGAACACAGTGAGATAACAGACTGCTCCAACTGCTGGAGCAAACTCATAGTTGCTGGTGGGGAACTCACTGCATGATGTGAATAGACAGGGAACAATAGTGGCCCATGGCATGTATTGGTAAGCAGCCCTGTTGGACTTCGTTCAACATATGTGCCTGTTCCTCATTTGTTCATTTGTCACATTTGCTCACAGAGGTTTGTCTTCTGCATAATGTATGTCCCAGTGTGGAGCTCTGAGTACACACTAATGATTTGCAGTAAAAGTAAGGACAGCTGGAAAGCTCAGTGTCTTGGTTTTCCCCACAGCCTTCATCCAACTTTTGCTGTCTTCAGATAGACGAGTGTCAGTAACAGGTAAGACATCTTTTTCTCTTATGGCAGTGGAAAATTTAAGAAGCCCATCAGAAGCCATCATGGTTTCCTGGGGTTTGTGATAATATCAGTCTTTGGTTATCACCTTTGATAGGAGGAATTGATAATGTGAGTGGCAGAAGTGAATATATTGAATTGTCCTACAAACCTGTGACAGGACTCAAAATATTTGGGGAAAAGTGTAAAAATTAGGAGGTTATAAATTCTGGTTATGTTAAACCTAACAAGTATTCATTCTCTTCTGTGATAATTCTAGGTATATATCATGTAGCAGACAGCTTTTCAGACCGAGAACTTCTGAAGGTTTTCATGTCAGGGGAAGGGAATAATACATTTCTATATCATACCTTCCACTCCTGGAAAAGTTTTGACAGCTTTTGACACTACACAACAAATGGTACAAGACTTTGAAGTGGTAGAGTGGAATCCTTACTTTTAGTTCATATTCAGGAAGTGAATGAGTTGTAATCTTACCTACACACTACCCACTGCAAACAGCCAAGAAACAACACCCAGTATTGAAAGCTTCACATTTTGGATTATGACTGGGGTTAATTAGTAAAACTAATTTGGGATTAGTTTTATCTGGTGAAGAGCACTTTAAGAGGTGATTATCTCAAGAGTAGCTACAAAGATGGTGCAAAATTCTCAGCATTGTCAGACGTTATAGGCAAGAGCAATGGCCATAAGTCATGCCACTGGCAGTTCTGGTTGGATATCAGAGAAACTTCTCCAGGAGAATAGTGCGACCCTGAGACAGAGGTGGGTTGGCCATTCTTGGAGGTTTTCAAGCTTAAGCAAGAAAAAGCCATGGCTGACCTGATCTGGTGCCTGCTCATCGTCCTACTTTGGATGTGAGGTTGGGCAGGAGTCTTCTTTTACAGCTGGGCTTTCTGTCACTGTATTCTGCACTCGGATAAGCCCATGGGTGCAAACAAACCTTGTGACATTTTTCTAACTCAGTCCTTTAATGGTGTAAGTTGAGGTCTCTGCATGGCAGAGATGTGGCAAGGAAGGCACAGAGGCATGTTGTGATGGAAAATGGGTGACCACTTCTCCCAGGACCCTGCTTCGTGTCTGTTGCACAGTGCTTCAGACAAGGACATTGACCAGGATGCTCAAACACCCTTGCAGGCAGGGGATGGGCAGCGTGGTGCTCCAAGCTTGTGCAAGGGGGAAGGAGAAGCAGAGAGCTGTCTTTGGGAGGGGGTCATGGGTCTGCCAAGCTTGTGCAGCCATAGCCTTGCTCCTTGCAAGGGGTTGTCCTTTGGCAACTTGTGCCTGAAAACCTTTGCTTGCCAAATCACACGGGGGAAGGGCCAAACAGGCACATCTTACCTGTCAGGAATGACATTCTATCCTATATCCATTAGTGGGCTTTTACCTCCCTTGTTCTCTAACAGGGTAAATAAACCTCTGAAAACCTGAGTTTCAGAAGGGTCAGAATTCAGATCCAGATTTTGTCATCTGTTCAGTCCTTTCATTAATAAGATGGAATGACTCCTGACAGCAGCAGTGGTTTTATGGAGTGAAACAGAAAGTTATGTGTCTCAATGTGAAGCCTGGAGGCACACAATGGTCTTTTCTTTCTTAAACACATTGAATCCTACAGTTCTCCAATGGATGGGACCTGCCTGAAATCAAGGGCAGCTCCATGCATGAAGTGGTAGAACAGTAGGAAGGATCAGGCCTTCAGAGGTACATTTTCATCATAATGTTTGAAGATTTACGTGTATAACTACGCAACTCAGGGTGAGACTGTGCCTCTAAGGCAAAATATATGAGCTCACATAAAGAATTTATCATTATAATAACAATTTGCATTTTTATAGAACCTTTAATCTTAGGATCTCAAAGTGCTTAACAAACACACATTAATTAATCCTCACAACTCTCCTGCAAGGTAGACATGTATTATGGAGAATCGTTAGCAGCTAGCTTTCCATTATAAGTCTCATTTTAACTACCTCCTAACTTTGCCAAAACTAAACCAATACACACAAAAATTCCACAAGAATGATCTTGTCCTGGATCTTTTTAGAAATTGTGGAGCAAATAGGGTAAGATTGTTTAAGATAGGTAGGTTAAATGGGGAAACCAGAAAGACATCACTAAATGAACAAATGCACATGCTCCATTAGTCCAGAGGGGAGAGAAATGCAGAATTTGGGACAGACACATGCTTCTCCATAACTTGCAGGAATTGAGATTCCAAGGTGATAAATGATTATTAATTATCTAGTTTATTATTATTATTATTATTATTATTATTATTATTATTATTATTATTATTATTATTATTATTATTATTATTATT
>VZUI01084749.1:0-18749 GCA_013401135.1 Cettia cetti | reverse complement strand
CAGGAAGAAGCTCGGCGCCCTCCCTTCACAGCAACTTGCCTGAGTATCATCTGGGGCTGGTTTTTTTTTTTTTTTTTTCCTTCTCTGTGTTGGGGAGTGTTCTTTTCCTTTTGTTATTTGTTAATAAACAGTTTTTTCCACTTTTCCTCCGAGGAGTTCCTTCCCGAACCCGGGATTGGGGGGAAGGGGTAGTGGAGGTTTGTCTCCTCGTGGAGATTTTCCTCCTAATTTGTCCTAAACCAGGACAATACTTTATCTCTAGAGGAAAAAAATAAAACAGATACTCCCTAAACTCCAGTCTTTTAAACATTTTAAAACTAAGGCCCCTGATCTACTAAAAATTTGATCATGAATTCACTGCTACTAGAGCTGGCTAGCTCTTTTCACCTGGCTTTACGAATTCCATATTATTCATTGTGATTCTGAATAATTTTGAGATAAGGGAAACTTGCAGGATTAAGGTAATTCTTATCCCCTTGTGAAGTTAAAAAAGATGGAATTGCATATGACATCAAATTGCATATGACATCATGCATTTTACTGAGTGTCAATGTTTAATATTGTTTAATAATTAATCTTAATTCTAATTTTAATTTTAATTTTAATTTCTACTTTATGAACTGTGTTGCAGCACCTCAGCTTCTCACTGCATTTTTAAACAAAATTTCTGAGCATTTAAAATAATCTTACAGGGACTTCTCCTGTACTTGGTTTCTTCTTGTCTTATGGTCACTAGAGAGTTCATGTACTCTTGATAAATTGCTTTCTTACATCCAGAGCACAAAGGCCCTTATCATTTACTTGCTGGCTTCATTCAACACGTTTACTCCAAGGACTACATTGTCAAAGAGTTCCAGTTTCCTCATACTTCATTTCTTGCAACTGAATTCTCTGATCTTTCCTATTCCAGCGCTAAGTCAACTTTGAATAAATAGCTTTAAATATTAATTTAACATTCAAACAAGATAAGAAATTGGCAAGCCTAGGGACTTCAGTCCTACATCTCTCCACAGGACATTTATACTGCAGAACATGAAGAGTGGGATTTTTACTTCCAAAAACTCTTCTTCCAAAGTACTTCACCTATGTAGGCTTCATGATGTGGGACTTATTTTTTTACAAGGTCTAATGAATGAGATTTGATTGAAGCTTAAAGAGGTTAAATACCCTCCTGCCCTTCCATTGCCCCCCCCCCCCCCAAGTATCCTTCCTGCACTTTGGCTACTTTTAAATAAAGCTCTAATGTCCAAGTTGCCACGGCATAGAAATGTAAAAATATCCTCAGTCAAAACTTTCACAGTCCTTTCAGCAGGGCAATGCCCTGAGGGATTGATGGGGAGGAAGATGGGGCTGTACACCACAGATAAGTATTTTAGAAATAGGTAAAGATAGTGCCTATGTACACCTACACTGGATTTAATATAATGTGTGCAAGCGATTCCCTTGGAAGAATTCCTGAAGACAAAAAACAAATTATGTTTGTAAAACATTTAGGTTTAGTCTTCTGTTAAAACAATTCCATCAGGAAATTAAAGCTCACTTCTCTGCTTAGTATTTGTCACTTTCCATTATTTGGAATGTTTCTTCTTCCAAAACATTTTTTTTTCCCATTTGATGCTACTCTGCACTTCAATTTTTACTCTTTTAGATGAAATACAGTTACTATTACTTTTAACCAAAGCTCATTGTTTAGTGAGTCTAGGTCTGTCTTGACTCAAAAAAAAAAAAAAAAACAAAAAAACAAAAAACAAAAAAAAACCAGAAAAGTACTAATACAGTAAATGAAGTGAAGACTGACTAGGGTTAAGAAAGTTCAAAAGAAACATATTTCCTTTTCCATCTGCTACGTAATTGTGGGCAACCAGAATGAAATATTAGAAAGCTGGGCAGAAATATGACTGTAATACAGATTTAGAACTTTTAATCCAAATTACCTACCATTTTTGTGTTCAAAAAAGGAAAGTCTTGAATGATAACAGAAGGCTATCATTAAAAATAAGGCTAAATGGAATAAATCCTCATACCCAACTTCAAACATGGCACATTCAAAGAACTCTGTATCTTTTTCTGTTCTATCATATTTATATACTTCAAAAGTAACTGTTGAAAAAATCTACCTATGCTCATATTTACTTATTTTTCTTAATTTATCTTTCTCCTCTTCAATTACTTGCAAAATCTGGGTTGAAAGTGCCGTGCTAATCCATTTATCTAGACACAGTTAAGTTATATAATTGAACTTAAAATAAGTTTATTGGCTATTGCACTGTCTTGTCCTGTAACAGTGTTCTGCAGATTGGTGAATTTTTCCCTTTTGAGTAGAAAGCAGCTAAAACTTCTGGCAATAGCAGCAGGTCTTGACAACAGGTATACTTCAGAACGATACTTGTATTAGAGTAATTTGAAAATACTATCTGTTCATTGCTATTTATTTTGTAAAAAGTTACATTACCAGAATATTCTCATCACTTATTAACATAGGACACAGATCTGACTAGACTTATGATCTTTGAAAAATGAATGGAAGTGGAAAAAAATTGACTTTTTTGCAGGTTATCTGATGTTCAGAGATAGATCTGGCTCAGTTTTCTTCCCAACCAAGGTTTGAGGTACCTACTAATGCCATTTTACTTTAACAGAGTTCACAAATGGTGCACTATGGCTCTGTATGAATCTTGGGATTCTTAGGAGTTTTGCTTGCAATCAGAAGATCATCAGTATTAAAAAAGAAAAAAGAAGGAAAAAATATTGATGGCATGATAGGAAGAGTGAGAACTGAAAGGCTCAGGAAAGGTATCTACTCCCTTCTAGAGGTAGACAAGTTGTAACTGCAGCAATGCTGCTTGTAAGGAGGAGGTAAATAAAAAGATTTTTCCATGGTGCTATCAGTGGATTAGCTTTCATGTACAGTAAAATAGTCCTTGAAATCTAAATTTGAGTACAGTTAAAATCAGACACAAATTAATACACACAAACCATGCACACACCTGTATGGAAGTCTATTCAGGTTAGCTGGTGCTGAAGGAAAACATGATTCTAACAGGACAATTATTTCTAGGTCTCATGTAATAAAAATGAAACTTTGCACAGCAAACCAGTCTATTAGACAGTCTTTGATTTCCTGTAAATACATGGCTAGGTCTTTAAAAATGAACTCCTAATAATAAAGCAACTTTTAGATTCATCTTGATCCTTTCTGTGTGCCCTTACTTGGCGTCAGTGTGATTGATGCTCAAGTTATTTCCTGAAATGTAAATGATTAAGGTAATCCCATTAGGAAAGATATGAAACTGTAAATTTCTTATGAAGTAAAAAATTACAGTGTAGTCTGAAGTCTGGAGAACCATTTCACAGCCTTGCCAAGAAATAAAAAGAAAATAGATAAGGTAGAATATACATCATGTGGTCTACAGGTCTGTGCTTTCTCAAGTGATGCTTGTTGCAGTTGACTGAAAGCCAGTGTTTCATATTTGCAGTAGTTTCTAGATTATCTGCTAGTCTGAATTGCTCCCAAACCTTGAGGAATTTGGTGAGTATTTTTTCTGCATTTTGCATTGGATTTAAGTCCAAGTCTCACCCAGAAGTCCTTTGATCAGCATGATGCCTTTTCTTTTTTTGTTTGATTTTTTTTTCTCTAAAAATGCTATGCACCAAAATTCCTGATCTCCTTATGGCCGTTGTTTACAACAGAGTATTGAGCCCTATAGAATTATAGAGCTGGAAGAAACTATTTCACTTCTAGCTTTTATGCTTTCCTTTCACGTCTTGTCTTCAACGGGAGCCAAGATTATATCCTCTTTATAAAGGTTATCTTCTTAAGACATGATTACAGAAATCCATTGTGCTGTTCTCTGATCCAGAACCAGATTTTGTAATTATGTAATTGCCCTTTAAATAGATACTTTTGTGCATTAGGAGGCAATCCTTTCAGTGGGAGAGAAGCAAACAATGGCAGGGCATATCCCTTTTCATCTGGTACAAAGTGAAAGGGAGAAGGATGGAGACAAATATTGAAGGGGAGAAAAATGTTAGGAGGAGCTAGGTTTTATTCATCAATAGCTTACTGCAAGTTGGATGCTGCTTCCCATCTATTTGGGAAACAGAGAAAGATGCCCAGAAAAAATTTGGTCTGTTTTGTATTTGCTAAATGGTTATCAGACCTAGTGGCATTCTAAATATGTGCATGGAGAAGCACATCAGCACCTTGCTCTTTGTGGACTCCTTTTGCAATTTTCCAGAGGAGACTAAATGGGATTTGGAGAGCCATGGGGTCTAGTTCAGATAGATGTTCTACAGAGGAGATGAGAATAGCACTTTCATAACATAATGTTGTACAGAGGAGATGAGAAAAGGACTTTCCAGTAAACTGTTAAAGTTCGCTGGAACTCACACATTAAGGCAACAATTTTGGTTTTCATTGATTTCCCTTTCTGATTTTCTTTCTAAGAGCATGATAAGCAACCCAGAAGAAGATACCCTAGTCTTGTGGGGAATGTTGAGTCTAGTGCAAAGAATTAGCCAATTAGTCACTTTTTCTTTTTCTCCCTGAATGGATTGTGCTTGTGATTTTAGTTTTCAGCTAGTTAGCAAATTTATATGGTAGTAGAGAGGCGTTGTTTAGATTTAGGATTGTTTCTATCCTTTGCTTACCCTAATTGCCTTCTATTTTTTAGGGAAATCTGTGATGTGAGTCTATGCACAAGATATGCCCTCTGACAGAACTCTCTCTGATTGGTTACAGCTTTACAGTTCAGTCTCACTGCATTAACTTGGTTTTGTTGCTATGGTCTTTCTCTTTCTTAAAATGTAAGTCTTGCTGAGATAAGCTCCTCTTAAAAGCTAGTGAGCTGAACTTTGGGGATGCAGTACCTAAAAGGAGAAGGGGATCTTGCCCTGCAGCTATGTTTGTTTATTACTGAGACATGGTGCAAGATTTTCTATTCATTTGACATCTACCAATCCAATAAGGATAGATCAGAGTTCCCTCATGGTTTTTTTTCTTGAACCTGCTCTTAAACACTAAAGTATGGCTCTTGAGTCCAACATTCTGTTATCCTACATGAATGTATCTTACATCCTCTCAAACCAGCACATTAAACCCAGCTTTGGAACAAAACTGAACTTTTGTTTCTTGCCTTCACAACTCCTACGGGACGTAATTTTCAGAACCTCAGTTATCAGATGGTTAATAATAATTTTATAGCTTTTAAAATAGAGATTCAAATCTAGGCATTATTAAATTTGTTCTTTACTGACACTGTTTTCTTCTTATCTATATTTTCTTTCTATTTATGGTATTTGCTCATCTAATAAAAGCATGGAAAAGTCATGTATTTTCATTGTTCTAAGAAGGCTGAACAAATAAAGGTCACACTTCACTGTCTTCATGCCTTTTATCAGCAATAAACCAGTTCTCTTTAGGAGAATGAACTGAAACAAGTTTCAGTAGGAGTTTGGGCTTCATATAGAGCTCAAATTTAATTGTGTCCTAAAGCCTGCAGCAGTAGAGCACCATCAATAAATTTTACTCTAAGAGATGTTCAAAGCAGTTTACACCAAAGTTCGTCTATTTCACAATATATAGATTGAAATTTTAAAAAAGAAAAAAAATCCCCTAACAAACAAGAAAACAATTGCAATGTAAAGTCAAAATTGAAGATATTAAGACTTGAAAGTTTATCACTTTTTAAAAATACTAAATACATTTTTCTTTTCTGAGCAGAGCAACTTAGTAAAACTGAGCATTCAGAAAAGCTTAATAGTTGGCAAAGAGTCTTTATTTTTTGGGTTAGTTCACCAAGGTGATTTGTTTTTCATCAGAATTTATGACATAAGGTAGTGGTCAACAGCAATTTGCCACAGGGTTTACAATGTGGAGACCTTCTCATTTTTTCTTAGTTTCACATTTTCAAAGTTCAGTTAAATGAAGCAAATACATGAAAGTAATTTCCCTGGTGTTTTATCAGTTGCATTTGTGCTCCAGATTTTTGTTATTAAGATGTTTGATACTTGGATTAATCTGCCTGCCAATGCCAACAGCATTTTTTAAAAAATTATTTACAAAATCTTTTTTTGATGATGACAGGTTGATATATTTTTGGTGTTGTTTTGTGATCTAGTTACTGATACTGTCCTTAAGGCAAATCTTGATAGCCTGATGAGTTGGTTCCTATTTCACAAATTTTGGATTTAAATCCCATCTTACATACTGATGATCAAAAAATTGGTCAAAGTTGCTATTCCAGATGTTAAAAATGTCTTAACTCATTGAAGATAAAAGTAGTGAACTTGCTGTGCTGAGTTACATACTTCAGTGTTTTCCTTCTTGGAGAGGAAACCTCATTAGATGAATAGTGAAGTTTATTTTAGCAAAAAAACCAAACAGCTCAGCCCTCAGATACCTATATATTTCATTTATATCTGAAGGATATTCTCTTGCACTAATTAGTAATACGTGTAGCACTTGGTATAACTAAAAGTGCATATCCTTAAATATTATGTTTTCTTTTTCATTGCTTTACATATCTGCAGAATGTAATACTTAACAAAATATTTATACTAGACAGGTCTTGCTCTATATATTTGCTGTATGAAATTCAAAATAAGGTTGGAAGAGCTTTGCCAGAATTCATCAAACGTGGTTCAAACGAATTTTTGCCAGCTCTGAAAGAAGATGCTTACTTGCAATATTTTTCTGTACGTCCACCATACCCTAGAGCTAAATTCTTGGGCTGTGAGTATGATCTGAAGTCATGACCACTTTTGGTCTCTTCTGCAGCAGGGAGGAGGAAAATTTGGATTCCGTTAATTGCCAATACTCAGGCTGCATTTATTTTAGGTGCTGAACACTTAAGAGAAGTGCTGTAGTCATTTATTGTATTAAGTGGGCTTCAGTGAGGCTCTTGGCTTCTTAATTAATTTCTAATAACCTGCTGTCTTCTTACTCATTGGTGAGGATGTGCTGGCTCAGTTAGGGGTCAAAAGAACTTGCTACCAGCTACAGTTGTCTTCTGTTTCTCTGCTAGAAATACTAGAATGCTTTTTCCTGCTTTAAAGATACGGGTTTACCAGAGACAATGTAGCCCTTACTTAGGAATTAAGATTTAAAAATAAAAGAGGTAAAATGGAAGACATTTATTGAAATTGAACTTGAATTTTAATTTTTTTTTAGGAGATTTGCTTTCTTGTTCTTTATCTTACTGCCTCTCTTACAAAAATTCATAATCACCTGTATGGACTCTGCACCTTTTTCTGTTTTCTTCATCATATATTCTGTTGACATACCAAAAAGGCTTCTCTGTGTATTTTTTTTTTTTTTTTGACAAAATATCAGTGTTCGGATCAATCTAAATAGCTTACTACGTCCTTCAGTGGCCTTTGTGTTCATTCTCACTGAAGGAAAATAACTGCATATAAAAATTGTAACAGACCTGTTCTTCTAAAGCACCTCTTAAGCTATAGCTTAGTTATGCCATGGAAAATATTTTTTTCCATGTAGACAAACTGTGGATTGTGTGACTTTAAAAGCCTGTTCTGGGTTCAGGTGCTAAAGCAGATCCATTTGGTCCATGAGTTCAGAACAGTTAAGTGACTAATGTTCAATCAATATTTAGACATCTAATTTTTGATGGTTGATTATATTTAAGTTCTTATTTTGCAACTATATTTGTGAGGAAAAATTTGCATTCCTATGGATTCCTTTTCCACGTTTGTTAATGTGCATTCTGGTTGTGCTGTATGTCAGAGTTTCCAGAGCAGGAATGGGAATAGCTAGGTAAGAAATGAGAATTCAAAAAAAAAATTCTGAGTCAGCTTACACTTTCATTTTTGAAAGTCTTCACTAATTGTCTTCTACAGAATTAATTTATTTGCTTTAATTACTGCTGTTTCCTCCTTGTGAAGGCTGAAAATTATAGAGTAGTAAATAAACATTTACATTGTTTCCTATATCTGAAGCTCTCACAAGTAAACACAATTTTGCTGCATGCTTTTGTGGTTTCTTTTGGGTTTTTTAATTATATACATAATTGCTGTAACATTGATGATTTTTTTTCTTCAAATAAAAAAATGGAACTTATGTTAAAAACAATGGATATAGTTCTTCAATACCATCTTATCCTGAGTTTAGTGAATGTCCATGATACATTTTTCTGAGTCTTGCTTCAAATTATTCCCACTGATAATTAGATCACATACCTATGTTGCATAATGTAATATTTTTATTACTTTACTGCTCTTCATTCTCTCCCATTTTAAAAAGTTCACAATATCCTTTTTATTATACATTTTTTCACCATGTGGGCAGAAAATGGGGTGGCAACCTGCTACTTCTTTTTTGCTACTTAATTTGTTCCAGTGTTCATAATATTTATGTTTGTGACGTTTCTGGATCATACATGGGTTATTATGGGAGCATTTTTTAAGAGTATCTCCGTGCTTTAAACCTTTGAAAATCCATTTTATATTTTCCAATTCAATTTTTAAGTCAACTCACCATTTGTTAAAGCAGTTCAATTTAAGATAGGTTCAAAATTCAAACCTCTGCACATTGGTTCCACTTCAGCATGCCAAAGAGACCTAATCCTCACAAAAATGCTATTTGATCCCAGGAAGAAAGAAAGATAATGGATTGACCCTCTACATGAAACCATAAAACAGAATTCTGGGTTTCTGCCATTCAAATGAATAGAAACCGGCAGCAATTCTAACACCTTTCCAGTTTCAATTTTATTGCATCTGCAGGCATCATGCTGGAATGGTAAACATTTTAATGGTCAGACTCTGTCCACTTAGACCACTACTATTTCCCTATTATCTTCTATTTTTTGTGCGAAACGGGAACGAAAAGGTGTCAGATTATTGCAAATGAAATGAATGGAGATGCCATTTGCATTCAGTTCAGTTGAAGCAAATCCCCTTCTTCCCCATTTCTTTGTTGTCCTTCAGAGAGATCTCTTACAGCTCCTGAAAATCCGTGAGCCAGGCACTATATTTAGATAATGCTGCTGAAACCCCGTGCATCAGTCTGTCACCAATGTGATAATGCTAAACCTGTCTCTATAGAGTCCATCATTTCTTTTTAAATCTAATTGATTCAGATTAATAGAAAGATTTCAGCTACACATGCTCTGAAAAGCTTATTTTTTTTAAAATAAGGATGACTCTCTAAAGAATCTAGAGCACAGAAAACCCATATAAAGCTGATCAGCTTATATACTTGTACCTTTTTTCTTTAAAATAGGCTTAGCTGAGGCACTGTCCTGTGTTGTCCTTATTAAAGATGAACTTGGGTATTTCCATTTCTTTGGCTGAGATACAAGTTGTGAGTGTCAAGTCATATTTAATTGTTAAGCATGCAATACATGGCATTCTGAATGTACCCTTCCTCGAGGCTGCAGTGGTTTTGGAACATCCCTTTTGCTGGTGTGTCTGTCTCCCATGCTAGAACTTTTTTGCTGCCATGTGCCTCTTAAGTTTGGGTAAAGGAGCAGTTTATTTAAAAACCAGAGTTTTCTGTTAAGAGAATAAGAGTGTTTGGAGTAAACTGTCATGCCTGAGGATTTCTTGTGCAGAAATGAAAGGAGACCCCAGATATGGCTGATCCTCAGGCCTACAGGTGAAGGAGAAATAACCAAGAGATTACTGAGGTGAGGACATTATAGCATTGACAGCATAATCTCAAGAACCAGTCAGCTAAACCGAGGAATTCAGTTTTGCATTTGGAGTCAGTATTTTAAGCTCAGATGGTTATTGGGGAAAAGAAGTGTCTTTTTCAACCCAGTACTACTAATTGCCCCAAACAGGTAGCACCTGAAATGAAATGTTGCCAGAGGGTATAAAAGGAACTCATGGGATTAAGTGGGGATGTGCAGTAGGTAGTGCTGGTTCCATAACCACAGCTGTAGGCCTGCTCTGCAACACTGATTTGCTGCCAAAAAATAAATGGTACTGCTAATTGTAACATGCAAAGAATAACTTGGGATTAATTCTGCTGTGTTTACTTTCTTACCATAGTCCTGTGGAGATGGGCAGACTTAACAGTGTTTTCTCCTGTACCGCACATAAGAACACAAAAAAAAAAAAAAAAAAAAAAATCTAATCAGAAAAAGTTCAGTAGTAGAACCATAAAATTAATTAAATTCCAGTAAAAACAGCAGCCCCAGAAGATGCCATCCAAATTGCCACAGACCAGTAGTTCATACATTTTCATGTTAATGTGTTTTGACAAATAAAAGTTTTTATAGTTTTCAGAGTTTAAAATAGTTTCCAGACAGCTTTATGAGACAGCAGCATGTGCCCCTCTCCAAATAAAACCTTATTCCTCCATCTGTGATTTCAGAAGGGCTACCGCTGCCACTGTGGACCTGATGGTGTGAGACAGACTTTTCTGATTTCAGAGAGACTGACAATCTCAGAGAGCAAGGTTTTTAACCAGGAAAAGAGATAACTTACAGAGAGGATTCTGAGAAGTTTTTAAAAATATTCTAGTTGATGCTCTTAGTCCGTGTCATTTAGTTTCAGGTAGTCCTGCAAAGACAGTCCTGGAAACAGTTTGTGTTGGGGTGGCCCATCAGCCTAAGAGCTGGAGAAGGCTGGAGGTGCAACTACTCCAGCAGGAATTTTAACAGTGTGTGCAAGGCACTGACTCAGGATAAAACCAAAACACTCTTATGATGTATTGATGCCTTGATACACAAAGACAGATAGTGTAGCTGTGTGTTTGTAAGTACATGTACAGCCTATCAGAATATAAAATGTTTTATGGTATTCTAGAGGCAGACATTTTGTACCTTGGCAAAAATCCTGAATGTGTGATAGAAATGAAGGCACGGATCCATGTGAAGGTTCTTTATTAACTGGGTTCCAGCCCAGTGGTAAGCTCTCCACATTGCCTTGTGGTATATATACTAAGCTTTCTGCAAAAGAGAAGCTTTAGAAAAAAATCATATTATCAGCCCGAGAAGCAGCCTTTATTGTTTCACAAGCATGGAAAAGTCCCAATTCACAGCAAATTTCATACCATTTGGAAACTAACCATAATTTCAAGCCAGACTATTCCATCTGAAATCCTCCAAGGCTGTTATAGTTGTGATATGAATTTGGATTCAAGTGTTGTGGCTGGCTCATGTGAAATTAAATACAAATACGGATCCAAGAACTCCTAGGTTTGCCAAAGTATCCAGATTCTGTTTGAAATAACTAGTTCAAGCTTTATTCTTAGGCTGACCTTTTTTCTTAACCAAAACTCTCTCACACATGATAAGACTAAACGAATGTGGTAGAAAAGAATTTTCCAAGCACCTTCCATGAAATATCCTATGAGCCTGTGTTTCCCATTTTTAGATTACATGAACAATTTCCCACAGTTTTGTGCAGTTAGAGCCACACATTTAATCAATCAGCTCGCAGAAGGATAATCATTTTTATGTCACTATGCACTCACTTTGGTTACTAAAGGTGGTTATTTATTAACTTAAGGCTGCAATTATTACTTACGAATAAAAATGTAAGGTTTATCCTCTTCAGCTTTTACAGGAGGAACATCCAAAAAAGCTCACTGGGAGTGGTGGTGGTGGTATAGGAAAGAGCCTGAATTACTTAAAAATTCTTCCTTCAAAGAAGTTCATGTGTATGTACCATGTGGATGGTGAAAACATTATTTCTCCTTGTTCCCCAGTGATTGCAGAGAATTTGTTTTCCACCCAGATCATATATTCAGGTTCTGATAAATTAGATCACATTCCAGCTCCACCAGGTATCTCTGATGTTTGTGGACATTTTCTACATTCCTTTTCTTATTGTTTCCCAAGCTTGTTCTGCCCTTTCTTCAGTGGGAAGTAGTCACTATCCATGTTAGATTAGTTGACTGTCTGTGGTGGAATCCTCAAGCTGGCTGATGGTTAAACATCCTTATGCTGAAGGTTTACAAATAATTTTCATCCCATCTACAGTCCCACCTAATTTTTATTTTTGCTTTACTTTGGATGAGCCAAGGTGGGGTAGTACTGCTGATTAAAAGGTAGGGAAATGACTGTCACAAGATGAGGTACAGACATTGATGTAGGAAAAGGAGGAGAATAATTCAGTTTTATGTTCATCATAGATTTCCAAATATATCCATTTGAATGCAATGTCTAGCTGTGGAAGTAATTATTGTCTTTGTAGTCATGCAAAAAAGTCATGAAGGAGCATCTTGGAAACATCAACAAAGCCTCCCCATTATCTTCCTTCTTCCTTCTTAAATTCATAGTTAGGAAATGAAGTTCTGTCTTTTCAGGCTGTTGTCCTAACAGGTTTTTTGCTATTTTCTTGTACTTCATGGCATCTATGACTTTTATTTTACTTAAATGGTAAAGCTTTTACTGCTACAGTCACTTTCATATTTCCTGCTTTTCAGAGCAGAAGTGGTGTCTAAGCTTCCAGTATGCTGTCATGATAACAGTAATTAAACAGCAGCAGCAGCACTGAATTGCCCAATATAGAAAAGGATTTGTGTACTGACTGTTGAATGGGAAGGTCAGAACATAGAGTTTCTCTTGTCTAACGCTCCTGACAGAAGGTCAACATCCAGCATGAGTTTTGTTTTGGTTTTGCAAGGGTGCAAGGGATTAAAGATTTTATTGGTTTCTTTCCATGTTGCTTTAGAGGCTGTGACAAGAGGGAAGATGGAGGTTGTAGAACGATCAAGAAAAGCTGTGGAGGAGCACGAAGAACACTGTTAGCTTCAGAAGTAGTGCAGGGACATTATTCCTGGGCACCTAGAGGCTGTTGTGTGCATATAATTGCAATCTGTAAGGTTAAAGTTGCTTTGGGAAGAACAATTAAAAGGAAAGAATCAGCAGGGATTGCTTTTAAATCCTCTATTTTCTTATTCAGGAGTTCAGAATTTTCCCATTTACAAAGTTTCTTATTGTAGCCTATTAATTTGCAATTTAAACTATCAGCAAAAATGTACCAGAAGTTACTTTCTCCTATACACATAATGCATACACAGCCTTCTCTAGGAGGCAAGGACTGCAGGGGTTGTGTACAATTTTTGCTCTGTTTGTTGCATAATGCAGAAAATCCTGGTAATCTAAAACCTAAGCACTTTTGTGAACCACCCTTCCTGGAGAGAAACATTTTATGTGTTTCAGTAATAGGCAGAAAATAAGTTTATAAAGTAACCGAAGATACAATCATAATTTCAGAGCAAATCCTGACAAAGGTCCTGAACAGAGCATTCTGTGCTCTCCAGCAAGTGCCATTTCCCTTGCTATCTTGTTTGCACTTACAGTTGCTTTCTGTGTACATGACAATGGGGCCTGCAATTGAAAGCAGACAGCAAGACAGGCATGACCAATAACACTTCGCTGCTTTACTGATTCTTTAATAAAATTGGGAAAATCAATTCAATTTCTAGCTTTTCTCGAAGAAGTGTTGCCCAACAAGATAGAGAATGATGAATGTTGATCTCTTAAAACCACTAAAGTATAAAGCATTACAAAAGGGGTTTTTTAATACAACAGTGTGATAAAGCAGGCTTCTGTTGATGAATCACAGTGATGTGGCTGTCCTAACGCTTATCTAAAACTGTGAAAAATGAAGTCATTAGTAAAAATAAAATGCAAATATTACTGAATGCTGGAACATTTTTCTTCCCATGTTTCAGGTTGGATTTTCAACTCCCTGTGTGACATTTATATGCACCGAGATGAAAATAAGATGCATAAACTTAGTTTCTCCCTGTATCTCAGGAAAAATTAGTGAACCAAGAGAGCTGAAATGCCACCTGCTATTAAACCAAAGCTACCTGACAGGATAAAAGAGAAACCAGGACAGATGAGTATCATACATAAAGCACGTAAAGAACACTGTAGTTACAATCCATAGACCACTTTCTGTCTTTGAATATCCAAGGATGAAAGAAGGAAAGGAAAAGGGAGAGAACTTGCTGCCCCAATGGCAGCCAAAGATAAGATCACAGGATCTCACAAATACTGAAGTTAGGATATTCAGATGCAGAATGCTAATTTGGCAAATTACGCCCAGGTCACAAGCCTGTATTCAAATCCTTCCTGCGGCCTCAACCTGTCCCTGACAATGTCTGGTTATTTCAGGATTAGTTCTGGGGTGCAGCTTCTGTTCTGGTTTTGCAGGCAGCAACCTGTTCCTCTCTCCTGGTAGAAAAGGATGCAGAAAAAGAGCTGTGGGCTCACTCTGTGGAGTTTTCCTCCTCTTCACGCCTCTGAAGGAGGTTCCCTCATCAAATGAATCATGTTGGTGTTAACTGTCCTCTGAGCAGGAGCTACAGACAGGGCAGTTTGTCATTGCCTGGAGATGTGTGTACCTACAATTGATCAATACAGTCCCTTCTTAAGGATATGTTCAGATTATTTTTTCTCTTATTATTAGCCTGGTTAGAGCTTAATGTAGTCTGATCTCATCTCACACCATAGAAATGTATTTATGCTTCCAACTTGCATGAAACCTTCAGGCATGACAAGCTTCTGGCCAGAACAAAACCTTGAAGTGCAGTTGTCATCAGTGCAGGTCTTATGGGACTAGCACATTTGTCTTTTGCTTTCCATGCCACTGTCTCGTAGGACATAAAATTTTTGATCTTTTATCCGCAGGTTATCTTTTGGCATTTTGGCTTATCAAAAAATGGTTTATCAAAAGCTTAAAGAGAATGGTCAACAACTGCCTTGCCAAGCCACCACTTCCTTTTGAAGGTTTATTTCATCTGTTTAATTTTTGATAATGGACTGGGTATGCACAGAAGGTGTATTTCTTTGATGTGGTGTAGCTAAATAGCACTAGGGTGGGAAGGTATACTAGAAATAGATCCAAATAATTTAAGTCCAAAGAAGACTACCAAAAGAACACACTTCACCACACACATTTCTTTGTTCTGAAACAGGAGAAAAGAAAAAGTAGGATAGATGGAAATCACATCAATATATGTTGCAGGGGGAGATGCCCAGGTAACAATATTTGTCATTATAATATTCATAAACACAAGTCTGCACATCTAAAAAAGAGAAAATAATGCATAAGACTGTTCTTTTTTGTGAGTTTTTGTCTTAGTGGGGGAAAAATGCGTACTAGGCATTCAGAGACATAAGATTTTGGTTTTCTTCACTGGAAATTAATTTAGATATGTTGTTCAGTTGTACAATTCATATGGTTCCTATCAGAATGTAGTGGTTCTGAACAATATCTTGGTTAGAGAGACCCCAGAAGAGCACTGTTTCCCAATATAGGACAGCATGAATGTGACTACCTATGTCTTTCAGTGTGTTTGTCTAGAGTAGTGGGATGGGTTTAGCCCTGCCAGTTTTGCAGGCACAAAGATGCTGGTGGGTTCTTGAATACCCCTAATTGTGTTGAAGACAGGGGTGAGAATTTTGATTTCACCCCAGCTGGCAACCAAGGCCCAGGCAGTGCATGCTTATTCCCCCACCAGAAGGACCAGGGAGAGAATCAGAGGGGTAAAAGGTAGAGAACTCATGGCTTGAGACAAAGACAATGCAATAGGGAAAGCAAAGGACATGCAGAAGCAAAGGAAATGAGGGCATTAGTCCAGTGCTTCCCGTGGGCAGGCAGGTGTTCAGCCCAGGAGAGCAGGGTCTCATCATCGTGACTTGGGAAGACAAAACCATCACTTCGAATGTTCCCTCTTTCCTCCTGCTTTATGTACTGATATACAATGATGTCCTATGGTCTGGAGCATCCCGTTGGTCAGCTGGGGTCACCTGTCCCGGCTGTGTCCCCTCCCAGGCACCCCCAGCTTCCTCCAGTGTGGCAGCACAAAGAGCAGAAAAGGCCTTGGCTCTGTGTAAGCTCAGCAACAACAAAAACATCTCTGTGTTATCAGCCCTGTGCTCAGCACAAATCCAAAACACAGCCCCATACCAGCCACTGGGAAGGAAATCTACTCTAGCCCAGCAAAAACCAGCAGAATAGTTCTGAATGGAAGAGACCTCAGGAGGTCTCTTGTACTTCCCCAGAGCAGAATTAAGTTGGAAATCAGGCCAGGGAACTCAGGAGTTTAACCAGCGAGACCTTGAAAGCTCTGAGGGTGGAGTCAGTCTGGGCAAGCTCTGGGCAACAAGGCAAGATTATCCTGGAAGGAACATTTGTTTTCCAAATGTGATCCACCAGGGCACCCTTAAATTAAACATTTATTTTGCCTTTCTGTTTTACCAAATTTCTGCTTCTGAAAAGTGACAGTTATTTCCTCAGCAATTAGCTAAAACTGATTGATATGAGAAAAGCCTGCTAAGAGCAAGAAATTGGAAAGGTTGCATTAGAAAAGAATGTAGTGGCTTTCTTCCTCTATGAACTGCAATATCTTTCTGTCCTTGGATGTTATTATGAGACCAGTCTGGAGCCTACTGAAATTTAGGGGACTTGTCCCCTGAGTGAAAATATAAAGATAGAAAATACCTTTCCAAAAAGATGCTTTCATTTGCTAGACTAACCTTCATGTGATATGAGTAAATAGAAAAAATACAATTTCTTGTAAGACAATGACTTTGAAATCAAATATTATTCGACTACAGGGAAACAAGAAGCCTCGTCACCATTCATAATGTGTGTCTGAAAGATCATCAATACAACATTATTAGTCCTTTTAATGATGATTATTAGCTTATTCCATAATTGAATTGAGATTTAATCAAACAGTGTAATCTATATTCCTCTGTAAAATGTAGAAATAGAGAAATTAATTAAGTATAGGGAAAGATCAGAAAAGGAACAGGATTTTCTTTATAAAATCTGTTAATAAATTCTCTAAAAAAACAGTGGCTGTTGGTAAATCTTGCAATAACCAATGAGTAGACAGTATTAGCTGGAATGTTACTTTTCAATTAATATATACCTAATATATATTATTGATATAACTATATCTTCAGTATAAATACAGTTTAAGATAAGTTGAAATATTTCACCTGTTAAAAATATAGCATGTCATTACTTGTATTTATTTCAGGAAGAAAAAAAAAAGTGATATTCCTCTTTGTTTAATCGATTGCTCTTGCATTACTGTGAGATTTGGGTAATTATTCCCCCATCACCTATCTAGAATATGCATACATTTCATCAGATCAAGGAAGTGTTTTGCAGCTTAGATGATCCATCAGACAGTGCAGAGCTGGAATGGTACAAGTTTGTCATCCAAAAATCAAATTTGTGATAGAAAGCTCCACATGTGCTTTATTTCCTTCACTGCATTCAAACTCAATTTGATGAGACTGACTTACAGTCCACACCACTGGCTTTTCCTGAATTGCATTGTCTCTCCACAGCCATGAGATTGATTACTAATGCACACACAGGACTATAGTCATCAGAGCACAAATGAGAAAACAGAAAAATATTATCAAGTTTTATCTATAACATGCACATAAGCAAAGACAGAAGGGTGAGTGAGGTTGTGGAGTTCCAAACTTTGACTTTTGACTTCTGGCAACGATTGACAAATCCCAAAGTTTAACCACTAACACAAAGCGTTTGCATGCTTGGTGAATACATTAAATGAATTGTAACAAAAGTGTTTTCTTTCCCTCCTACCATTTGTTGAATTGAAGGGGGTTTTTATGCAGAAAAGAGAGGTTATTTTAATATAGGGATAGTGTCAATTGCAAGCTCTTTGGTGGAGAATATTTTTCTGTGTTTAATATGAATTGTTTTTATTGAATTTATATGGGACACAAAGCAGAGATTGCTCAGTACAAAGATCATGTTTCTGCTTGCATGGAGAGGAGATCTGGGCAGAGAGAAAATACAATCACTGGGAAATGTCCCATCTCCATAAAATATATCTTGCAAACACCAGGGAGTCACAGTAGTTGAAGTAATTAGATAAGGCTTTGTTTCTTTCACCTAAAGGAGAAGCCATGTGGTGGTGAAATGTAAAAGAAAATTGCTAGACCACATGTACTGCAGTTCTCTATTTCCACTGTGTTGTTTTCTTCAGCAAAATGCTAACTCCAGAATATCAACATCTACAACAAGGAACACTTCTACGTTGTTAGGTCAAAATTATGGGTGTGCTTTTGAACTTAAGCCCATATCATCTCTGGCAGGGAAGTAAACTGCTCCAAGATGGACTTCAGTAAGTAAATATGTGGATATATGCTGCTTCCTCTAGGCAGATTCTGCCAGTTTTCAAAGCAAAAAATCAAAATTCATCATTTCCCACTAGACTGAAGATGGATTTGCACAAAGATATTTTTTGCAGCAAATCTGTTTTTATGAGTTCATGAAAAGTCCATGAAAATCAAAGCAATCCTTTTTAAAAAAAGTCAATTATGAATCAAAAAAGGTTTCTCACAACTCAAATTTTTACATTGAAAACAACAGGAAGAGAAATAGAAAAAACCAGAAAATCAAGGGAATTGGATTATACTATCTTTTTTCATCAGTGTTAGAATGTGGTTATTAAAATTCTAAGAGAGATGCCTCTGATAGAATTAAGGTGCAAATGAGACCATAAGCTCAAGTCAATTGTATGGATTATATTTAACAACGAATGTGTGGAAATGAGCAAGAAAAATAGAGGAGAGTGACAGATTAAGTAGAAAATACCACCACTCCGGGGCATCCTCGTGATACTCTTTTTCTAGTCTCCTTGGTGGTGAAGAACGCAAAAAACATAGCAGCCAAGGGATTGGTAAGCAATTTGGCCGGCTGGGCAGGCCCAGGTCGCTCCCCTGGCAGGGACAAGTCTGACACAGTCTCTTGCAGCAGGCTCTGGATCC
>VZUI01084745.1:0-58066 GCA_013401135.1 Cettia cetti | reverse complement strand
CACACACACACACACACACGCACGCACACACACACACACACACACACACAAAAAAAAAAAAAGTGGTTGCATTTTCACATCCATTTAGTACTTTTTACCCCCTCCTTACTGCACTCCTTGTACACCTCTGTGTGTGTGTGTGTATGTGTGTATTATCAGGAGCTCTTGTATTGTATCAGACCCCTTGCTCAGAATATGATTAAAAGCACTTTTTGCAGATGTCACCAACTGAAATATTAGAAAACTGAACAAATGCAAAATCACAAGGAAAAAGGAGAAGAAAATATCCAACTGGTTTTAAAGTTGATTAGGTCGAAATTCAACAAAGCTAGGGTGCACGAAACTGACACCTCACCCCAATAACAGTATCACCCACACTGGCTTTGGAAGAGGTAAACCCAATCTATTTTGTCTGGTGTATATGCCAAAACAAAAAGCATCAGCAAAAATGTGTCCCAAACCTTACAGCAGAATGTCAAAATCCAGAGTTTGGGAGCAGAGACAGCAGATTAAAAGCCCATCAGTGGGCTTCTGTAGAGGAATCTTTCTACTTTCCATATCTTGGGCATGGATGTACATGTCCTGTAAACTTCAGGGTTAAACCACTGAGATCTTTGAGGTACAAAAGGATTCTGAGGAGAACTAAAACAGATTTACCTGGTATCTCTAATATAGTTTATTTATTTTATGTTAAAGGCATTGCTCCTGACAGGGACCCAAGAGAGTCCTGACTCTGTAATGTTTGCATCAAACTACCTGAAAGTAATCAGGAAGAGGAGGACTTTTAATCACACCTAAAATAGCTCTAAGTTGGCAGTTATTTGGAAAACTTCTACAGAGAAGCCCCAAAAGCTTTGTTGTTGTTGTTGTTGGTTGGTTGGGTTTTTGGTGAGTTTGGGGTGGTTTTTGTTTGTTTGTTTGTTTGTTATGTGTGGTTTTGGTTTTGTTTTTGTTTTGTTTTTTAGTTTTAAGGCTAATGTTGCAGAATGACCCAACTCTACCTTTTAAAAATACTCACTATTCCCAATTCTCTAGAAAAAAGCTACCAGGAATAGCTTTAAAGTTAAACATGTAAGCAATATAAAAGGAGGAAGTACAAGTAATTGCATGTAAAACCAAAATAATTACAAGGATAGGAGAACTATTCCAAGCTGAATGTACATCCAGGAAGTCGGTGGTCAGCTGACCATCTAAAGAATTCCAAACATGCTGATTTACAGGCATCCACTCAAAATACAAAATATGTCTGAGGGTGTTGGTCCCCTGGCAGAGGAGACAGCTTGAGACAGTGTCCTCAGCTTCCCACCCAGCTGCGTGCCTGGCCACACTGCTCCTGAGCAAGCTGCCAGAGCCTTGGCATGCTGGTAGACCTCACAGTGCTGTGGCACATCTCCATCAGAGCAGTGCACATCCTGCTTTTTTTTTTTTTTTTTTTTCTGGTAGATACTTAGTTACAAATATGTAGTAAATTCTAATGCAGCCAAAGACCATAATTTCTGTGGCAATGTCATTAAATCCTAGTAGTTTGATAGATGTTGATGAGTGGCTCGGCCACCCAAGTCAGGAGGTCAAGGAGACCAAAGGCACTTTAGTCATTCCTGTTCAGAAATTCTGACTCTGCATTACTGCATTGTGCAACTGACATAATTGACACATATTCATATTTTAGATGAGTGATATAATGGTATTTTAGAAGCCTTTTTAAAAACCCTGTAATGAGCTGAATTATTCTCAGTAGAAGACAGAGTCAAGTGTCCTTCTATGCATCCTTTTAAACATTGAAAATGGAGCAGAGAAAAGAGTGGAGCTGCTTTCAGGAGGAGTAGAGCTGGATTCTGAAGGTTGAGGAAAGAAAAAAGGGAAAGACCTTACAGTTTTCCATTTGAATCAGTCCGTAAAGGCTTTCCAGTATTGTTTATTTCAAGGCATATGGGAAATCTTGGCATCTTGGGAAAAGGCTAATCCTTACAGCTATAAACTGAACATCAGAAACAGTTGGAAAAACATCACTTTAGGATGTTTTTAATAGTAAACCCTGCACCAGTACAACTGCTGAGGCAAGGATTATACAGGGTATTTAAAGTCAGAAAGATACCATATGTACATTCACATTTCAGTAACTTCTGTTTTTAGCCTCTCATTTAGCTGAGGATGCAACTCTTCCTCATGAGTACAGCTTTAAGAAACCCTCAGTAATGTAGGAACACAATTTGTGTAGCAGTTTCTGAAGTGAAGTGTGTGTGGAAGGGTGGGTCATGGAGAAAAAGGGAGAAGAGTGAATCACAGGTTACATACAGAGAAAATAGAGACATTTAAGAGCTACGTCTCTACTGTTTATTAATCTGCTAAGTTTACTTGAGGTGGAGATTCAAGCTCACACAATGCTTGCCAATGATGATGGGGGTTTTGGCATAAATATGTGACAGAGGCAACAGGTACTGTTAAGGTGGATCATATTTCTCCATATTCCATCTGGGTAGAGACATCAGATATATTCTAGGATAGCAAAAGTGGCTTAAGTTGTTCTTGTCCTTGCTGCCAGGTGTCTTGTCTCATAGCTCTGTGTGCCCACATCTAGTCTGCAGTGCATTGCTTCTTCAGTTGCCAGTGCCACTGTAATTCAGACTATACAATACAAGGAAGAAAACTAACAGGAATTATGCCTTATTATTAAATTTAATTATTTGGCAATCCAATGTACAGCACAGCTCCACAGGACTGATACAGATGAGAAAGCATGCATATGAGAAGAAAACACAGATGAGGGCAAAATATGGGGCTGATTGCTTGCTAAACCATTTTTTATAAAATAAAATGGAACAAGGAGCTACAGTTATATCTCTAGACCAGTCACCTGTAAAGAGATGGTTTCTCCTCTTGCATTTTGCTCATCACAGATGCTGAATGGTTTACTACGAGGAAAGAATAGGTTCTCCTCACAAGATTTCAGTAGCAAGTCATTTCACCTGCATTAAATAATTCAGAAAAGCACCCAAAGTAAAATGCTGAGAACCATAGTTGCAAAGAAGAAAGGTGAAAGATCAAGCAGGATTAGTCACTGAAGGTGATTGACGTAGGCATGCCTAGGAGGCACAGCTTCTTTTGCTCCAGTCTTGGCTGTGAAAACTATGTGAATCAAATGAAAATGTGAAGTTGATGCACCAAATTTGCGTTATGGTGTCTCTTTCATTTAAACAGAGCAAAAGCATGACCATGGCTCTTTTTGATTCAAATGTTTAGCACTCAACAGATAAGTGATAGATATTCTGTTCACAGAATCACAAGTTTGATTTCTGACGTCTGAGCTGTGTAACCCCTGTAGTGGAGAGCTGCACGATGAGGAAATGATGCTTCATCTGTTCTGGTGAGATGCAGTTACCAGGCTGTGTGCTGGAAGAACTGAGTATTTTCACAGGATGTCTTACCCTGAGAAATGCTAGAGGGTCCATTTGTCAGAGACAGACCCTCAGAAGCTTTCATATTGTAATGCTGAAGAGCATGCTGTAGTGTCTTCTCACACCACTTCCTTAGCCTGCAGGGCTGCTGCTTAGATCGATTTCTAAGATAAGTTCTGGTGACATCTGCTGTTTGTTGTGAAAATAAAATGTATGGAAACACCGTGGGGGAAAAAAAGTGCTGAGTGATTGAGCACAACCAAGACAAATGATATCAGACTGCATAATATTTTGAGTTGCTTCAAGATATTTTTCTCTTGCCTCTGTCATCAAGCTTCTAGGTCATTATCTACATAGAAAAGTACACAAAATGTGTACCAGTTGAACAAAAATGTACTTTTTTTCCTCCAAGCATTCTGTGTCCACAAATGATGTCAACGTACTTAGAGTGGGTACATTTTATCACCATTAACACTGTTGATGGAAATGCAAATGTTTGCAGTTCAGCATCTTTGAAATAGATGACTACTCATTCACTTACTTCTGCCTTCCAATTTTAAACAGGAGTTCTGCTATTTAGACATCCCACGTCCTTCAACTGTAACATGAACCAATCCATGTACAATGTTATTTTATGAACTTCTGCTTTTCAGTATTTGCTACACTAATTTTTTTAAAATAAACAAATCTTGCAAAAGCAGTTCAACTTTCTCTCCAGGACAGTTGTGCATTTGTTTAATTAGACTGATTTGCAAACAGTATTGCAGGTGTTTGTATTGCAGGCAGAGCCAGAAGTCTCATTCTTGAAACAGCATCATGCTCACAGGGTTCCCTGGAAATCATGAGGAGTATAAGGAGGCACAATTCTCCACCCAGTCAAACACAATGGGAGCAATCTAATTGAAGGCTCCTTCCTGAGGAAGTTTTCTTGTTGTGTTAGAGTCTCATTTATATAATAGTAATTTTCTGCTCACATACTATTCTGGTGATAAGAGAGAATACAGAAATGTCATGTCAGGGAGGGAAACTTTTGAACTATCAAGTGGTTACAAGTGAGAAGCAATGCCTACAGTGAGAAGTAGTATCTTTTATTAGACCAGATGATGCAGTGGTGAAGAACAGGCTGGCTTTCATGAACACAAAAAGCCCTTCATCTTATTGAGGGTGGGGCCCAGTTCATGGAGCCTGAACAATGGAACCATCCAAGACCATGGTTCCACATGATGAAAGGCTGGGTCCTAGGGCACAAAGTACAGGATCAAATCCACTGCAGTTACTTGACACACAGCCATACAAACTCATAATGCATATTTTGCAGAGATAATTTTGTCCAAGCATATTTTACAGTGGATCAGGTATCATCTGTCAGAGCCCAGGGACCATAGCTTGGGTGTAAACACTATGTCCTATGCTTTAATATTATAGAAATGGTATTGTGGGCTGGCACTTCATATGGATGAAATTTATACTCTTAGGTGATGCTATAGCACAGATCTGGTATCAATGAGTCAAAAAAACCCAGTCTAAACCCAAAGTGCTTGTTTTAAATTACTTTGTATTTATGAAAGGTTTTCTGTTGTAAACACAGATGAAATGAGCATAGCCACATAGTGAAATCCTTTTATACTTCTTGGTGAAGTGCTGGTTAAAAAAATCAGTAAAATGCTTAAACTTTGTAGTTCTAACTAGGAATGGAAAACCCGTCTTCTGACCATCACCAAAATTAGTAATGATGGAGAAAATAAGGTTTTGATGTGAGACAAAAGAAACACATTAAGTGCATTTAGTGAAGTTCACATCTTACACTGATACTTTCCTACATGTGGAAGTACATCAGAACATTCAAGCAGTCCTAAAATATATTTTTCAAATATGGGCGAGTGATGCACAGTAGAAAAGTATTGTTACAGAGCTAAATTCCTACCACACAGACACTTTTATATGATCTGGGACAATTGATATATGCCTGCCATTAATCACTATGAAATGCTGATGGAGGAAGAGTAGAAAAAAAATCCAGAATTGTCAAGGAATTCAGAATTCCAAAAGGATTGTCTCCAAGATAATCTGCATGAATACACTGACATTAAAGTTTTTCAGCCTTACTTCCACTCCAGTCTGTATTTTTGCCAGTGGGACAAGGATAGGATTTGCTATTTCCCATCACAAGGAAAAGCTGCTCCACCCATGTGGTTTTAACCACAGGGATTCATTAATAATTGGTCACTAATTTATTAATGTCACATAATCACATGGTGGTCAGTGTGGAATCCGTACCGGTATTACAACAGATAAATCAGAATGTTAACAAACATTGACAAATGCTTGAACACCCTTCTATGAGAACACCCCAAAATTTCAGCCCCCTGCCAGATGCACAGAGCTACAGGCACCCATAACTCATGGTATGATGCCTCATGTTGTCAGGCCAGGTTTCTCTTCCCTCATCATGAAGTTTAATGCTTTGCTTAGACTTCTTTTAAAGCTGACTTCTTTTTTGTTTTACTTGAGAAGTCTCTCAGTCATTTCCTGGTTACTATTTAATCCAGCTGATGGCCATCTCCTAAGCAAACTTCATTATTGTTATTTTCCTCTTTAGCGTGACCTGCTTTGGGGCAAATGCCTTTGCAGGTGTATTTGGGGATTCTGTTCATTCACACTTTTCTCAGTTGAATGTTGTCATATCAGCAGCTGTTACCTATCCCATGACACTGAGGTGGGGGCCCTGCACATTGTATCTCCCAGGTGAGGAGCCCCACGTTTCACTCAACACCTCCATCCCTGCCTCTGAGCCAGGCGTCCTCAGCCAGGCCGGCTCTTATGCACATTTAGGATGAGATTCACTTCCTCCCAAGAGGAAACAGCCACAAGAGATCATAAAACTGCCCTGTAGGCACCTAAATAAGGGTCCAAACTCCAGACTTCAAAGACTGTATGCTCTGTTTAAAACATTTTACTAATTGCTAAACTAGAAGTCAGGCTGGCCTGGCTTGTCATGCACAGATGAAGCTAATTGCAAGCCACATGTGAGTTCATGATTTACGCTGTTTCTCCCTTTACCAAGATATGGCATGAGAACTTCCCTTCCTGAAATCTCTTACATGGTGACCTAACTTCACTGAGTTTAGTTACAGCTCTGATTTCCTCCCACTTTTCTTTGTGTGGACCCAGGACTTCTGTAACAGCTATAAGGGATTTAGGGTTTGGCCTAAAGTGTCCTGCACAAGGGCAAGTCTGTGCCAAGTGTTTGCAAGCCAGCACTTGTTTACACATTGTTGTGGCTCCCTTCATTTCTTTGCAACACATACAGGGGCAGACCCTGGTTTCATATTTGGTGGTAGTGCTGCCTAAGATGCTTAATGGGCTTGGTTCCTACTGCTCTGCTCATGACTCCTTGTTCCCATTGCTTCCCCAAACCACCCTTGCAGCAGCTTGCACAGTGAGGTTGTGAACCAAGTGGTGGAACGGGGACAGCTTGGGGCAATTCAGAAAAAATAGGTTGTTTTCCAGGCAGATCAGTTTACCTTGCAGCTGCACACACACACGCACACACACACACACACACACACATCCACACACACACCCGCCTGATTTGGCTCAGTAAAGGGATCACACAGGCCTAAAGAATTTGCAAGGCGAATGGGAGCTCCATGGGGCACTATTGCCATTCAAAACAATGCCTGTGTAACCAGGTCCTCCAGGGGCATAAATTATCTCAAATTAATGAGAAAATCTTTCTAGGGATATCTCTCAGGTGCTGCATACTTGTTATTGAAGCTCCAGCCATGCCTGCAGGATGAACTGCAGGATATTTGTCAACTGCCCAAGATTTGGAAGGGATGCTGAAGAAATCTGGCCCTGCACTTCTCTCTAGCTTCTTAGTCCCACTGCTCTCAGCAGGAGCTGCGATTTTGCAGTACTTCTTGAATGTGACTGTCTTCTCAGGGCTCAGATACTAAAGTCAATCTTGGCAGGGCATTGCCACCAGGTACCGTGTTGCAAACTTTGTTCATATGCTCTGGAAAAGAAAAGAGGTAGTGGGGTATAGCAAACAGCCTTTGCAGCAGCCACACTTGTGTTAAGAACTGCAGTGCCTGAGCTCTTGTTGCTTAACTGCTTCTTACAAAACATAGTTTATAACTGTCACCTTAGTGTTTACTCTTGTTTAACCCCATTAGATCCATTGGAAAGCTGAAATGTAACTTAAAAGTGTCACATCCCCTGTGAAAACTACATCACTGCTTGTTTGTGTATCACTGACACTTTCTTTTAAATGCAAAGCTAAATGTGACTGGATAAATATTTACCAGCAGTAGGCTTCTGCTTTGCTTCCTTAAATATGTATATTATCTGCCCTTAAATATCGATACAATTTTGTTGCTAATTTGAGCAGGTCAGAGTGATTTTCCATATGTATTATATCCTCTCAGAAGAGTCCTCTCTTAAAACAAAAACATTTCCCTGAAATCATGGTGCTTCTGCTAACAAATTAGTTGTTTCTTGTTAAAGGAAAAGAAATTACAGGAAATGTCAAAATTTTAATTTAATATTATTGAGAGCATATTAGGTACTACTGTACATAGTACCACATCAAATTCTTTTTTTCTTTTACTGCATAAATGAGAATATCAGCTGTTTCTAATATCACTGCATGAGGCTACATTACTTCTCTAGGATATTAAAACCAGATGGTTTTCAGTTCAGGTTTGTAGCTGAAAAAATTTGCTGAAATGTTACTGAAAAAAATTTCCTACTGTGTGTGCAGCTTATACCAACAAAATGAAGTCTCAGCACACATCACCTATTTCAAACCCTAAAAACTACAGAACTGTTTAGCTACTGACCTAGAACAAAATCTATTGAAGAACTTAAGAAATAAGGTTTCATGCTAGCCTGCCCTAGTGTGTATTTTCACTCAGTGTGTTAAATGATCTGTGTCCTGTTAGACATCAGTGTAATATCCCCCACCATTCTTCATGGCTGTTTTGAGGCACTTTTCTGGGCCACTTTTCAAAACCACCAGCAGAAACCTGTGCTAGCAGGACTTAAACTGGCAAAATCCTTTAGTCCAGATAAAATCTACAGTGCCTTTAAGATGTAGGGCAACCGGTTATGAGAAAGGCAGTTTCTCCTTTCACAACACAGAAAAGAGAATCTAGGTGTCTGCTTTGTTATTTGTCAATTAAACACCAATTTGTAAATCCACAGTGGGCGGTGTGTGGCAGAATTTAGAAGAATAAAATACTGGGTGTGCCCAGGTTGCCAGATGAGTTTGAGTTTGAAGTTGTTCTCAAGTACAGACTTGTTACTGAGCTTCACTGTGTGCACAAAGTACAGAGTTTATCCTGGCTCTGGAGTCTGCTGAAAACAGAATTTAAATGGATCCAAACTCTCATTAATAATATCTATGTGAATGGCCAAAAGCCAAACCAAATCATCTTTTCATTTCACAGCATTACCCAGTAGTCACACTTGGGATGAGATTCATCTTACGTGGGCTGGGCAACATGTACAAAAAAAAAAAGTAGCTGATACTTATTCAAAATATTTGTCTTGCAATCTTGAATCTCTCCTCAGTTACACCAGCTCACCACATGTGCAGGTACACTGAGAAAAGCAGACCTATAGTGATTGTAACACTACAGAACTACATGGGGGAAAAGGCTTTGTGAATGAGGACTTCAGGTTGTGTTATTTCAAGAGCATTTAACATGTAGAGTGTGTGAATTAAGTTGGAGCTTTAGTTACTGGTAGCATTTCACAGAATCACAGAATGACAGAATGGTTGAGGTCAGAAGCTCTAAAGATCACCCAGTCTAACCCTTAATATGAGCAGGGACATTTTTCACCAGATCACGTTGCTCAGACCCCCAATCCAATCTGGTCTTGAACAAAAAGATGGGACATTCACAGTTCTTCTGAGCAATTTGTGCCAGTGCCTCAACACCCTCAAATTAAAGAATTTCTTTTTAATATCTAATCAAAACCTGCCCTCTTTCCGTTTGAAGCCATTCCCCTTGTTTGATCACTGCATGTCCTTGTAAAAAGTCCCTCACCAGCTCTCCTGTAACCCCCTTTAGGTGCTGGAAGGTGCTCTAAGGTCTTCCCTGCGCCTTCTCCAGGCAGAACAACCACAATTCTCTCAGCCTGTCTTCATAGGAGAGGTTGCCAGCCCTTTAAGCTTCTTTGTGTCCCTCCTCTGGACCCACTCTAAGAGGTCCATGACTTTCTTGTTCTGAGGACCCCAGAGCTGGATGCAGCACTCCAGGTGAGGTCTCACTGGAGTGGAGAAGAGGGGCTGAATCCCCTTCCTTGCCCCGCTGGCCACGCTGCTTTTGTTGCAGCACAGGATACAGATGGCTTTCTGGGCTGTGAGTGCACGTTGCTGAGTAACATCCAATTTTTCATCTGCTGGCTGCTTCAAGTCCTTTTCAATACATCCATGCTCTCAATACATCCATGCCCCAGTCTGTGCTGGTACTAGGGCTTGCCGTGACCAAGCACTTGGACCTTGCACTTGGCCTTGTTTAACTATATGAAGTTTATAAGAAGTCACTCCTTGCCCCAGCCTTTGTCGTCCATCTAGCTTACTGAAGTTTTCACATGATTCTTGAAAATCACTTCATAATGAATGTAAATTACTGCACTAGATAAGGGAGCTATTTAGCAGGAAGGGAGAGGACAGAGCACCACCTCACTCTGCAGGGTGTGGTTATCTTTCACACCTAACAATGTATGATAATAACAGAATGATCTCCTAGCAGCTACTGAGAACTCCACATTTTGGAAGGGGCAAGGTTGAAGGGAGGGGCAACTTTTCTGGACTGGCATTAGCTGTATGAAAACAGACAAACTGTTGCATTTGCAGTCTTTTATCAGTTCTCAAAAATCTACTGCAACCAACTTACTGAATACATTAACCATAAGCGGGTTTGTGTCAGTACCTGAAGCTTTGGAACGAATTCTCAGCTAACTGACACCTGGGTAAGACTATTTGAAAGAATCCTTTTCATTTCACTGCCCATCTGAACAGCTGAAAACAAGAGCAACAGTCTTTTTTGTCCATATCTTTTTTGTCCAATTAATAAATGTTAATAATTCAGGTTTGCTTGCGCTTTTTTCTTTTCTTTTTTTTTTTCCCTTATTTTTCCTTTCCCCGCCCCCTCCGTCTGGGATTTGAAGAAAACACAACTTTCGGTTTCAGAGAAGCAAAGAGCTAGCTAGGCTCTCAGAAAGGGGCTGACTGAGGTTCTGACTGAGAAGACTGTGGGTTTGGTGGGTGCAGTTGCTTCCTCCTTGTGAGAGGTCTCACACACTTGTGCTTAGTGTCTTAAGTATTAGGGTTTGGGTTGCTGTGACCTGCATGTGCCCAATCTTCTTCTGAATAAAGGATGTAATGTGAAGCAAGAATTCATTGGAAACCCCAAACCCCACCAATATGAGCGTGTACCTTTGCTGTCAGGGCATTCACACAAAGGAGGGGATATTGGGAGGCAGACCTTGCTTTGAACATACGCAGTGTAAACTACTCTTGACAAGAAATCCTCTGTCAGTGATGCACTGACCTCTGCTGTATTAATGACTGAACGGGGAAGAGACAGCAGACATCCTCGATTACCTGAGGGGTTTTTAATCTGGCACCAAAGGTTCAAACAATAGCAATGAATTTGGAGAAATCCAGGTAGAACCTGTTTGGTTATATCTTTCTGTTCTGTCTTCTTTATAATGGTGACCTGTTAGGACAGATGTCTCTCTCCACATTACATCTTTCCCTGTCTGTCTTGTTTCATTCTGAGTTTTAGGGGCTTTTTCCTGATTATGTCTGCTTTTGAACTGCTATGATGTGCAGGCATCCTACACTTTTTTACAAAGGAGGAGTACATTTCTGTGGTGAATGGAAGCTTGTTGTCCATGTCCTTGCTTTTCTTAGTTACCTTCCAAGGCTGCAATAGTCCACAGACTCCTCAAAGAAAATCAGTGAGCTACTTTGAATGCTGAGATCTTAATATTCATAAATGATACTAAAGAGTTAGTTGTAAAGAGAGAAGTTACTGAGTTTTGTTATGACCATTTAAGTCCTTGAAGCTGGATGAAGCCCTGGCAGATGAGTGGTAGTGAATTTTCAGTGTGGAAGGGTTATTTCTAATGGAAAGTATGGGTATCCACTTTTGCAAACTCACAGGCTTTAAGCCAAGGTATGATTCTGCTCTCAATGAAATCTGGTTTTTTTTTGTTTCTCTAATTAAATACCACAAGTAAATGCAGCGTTTGTTCTTGTTTTTCATGCGTACAGTGTTTGTTACATCCTCTTTTGGCTATTTCTTTTTCCTATTCACTTCCCATTCTCTATTTAAATGATTTATATTTGTTTTCTTTTTTTCCTTTCCTTGATATTCTGATTCATTTTTAAAAAAGCTAATAACATGTGGGAGCATACAGAAGAGTCACATCACTCTGCCTTCATGGAATTTAAGCTCTGGGTTAGGAATCTGGCTGTGCTGAATGAAATAATGTTCTGTGGGGCGCTGCTGAGGCTGGCGTTGAGGTGGTTTGGTGACCCCCCTCCCAACCATGGCTTTTGTTATTTTGGTACTTCTGCAGTGGTGAGACAACCACAGCAGACCAAGATTTCAGGGAATTAAGTGGGTGTATATTGCGATAAAAGAGACCAGCTTTGTGGCTGCATTGCCTGTGAAAGTGTCACCTCGTATTCCTACCTCATAACCTGTGGAAAACCCCAGCTTATATGGTTCTGTGACAGGCACCTCAGGCCACCTTGAGACCTGCCAGTGTATCCCTGTCAGCTGGTGGCCAAACACAGAAAGGCTTACAGACTCCATGGGAACAAAATCCATGCTGCAGTACCAAATGGCTTACATTGTCAACTGAGATCCTGAATGAAGCAAATCATTGGGAATAATTAGTAACAGAGGCAATGGCAGCAACATGGGCTTCTTCCTATGGAGTGCAGAGTCCCCCATCCATTCTCAGCATTGCTTAGCAGCAGTGAGATACCTGTTAATAGCTGATAAAGAATGCACTAGATTTAAGGTGCGGATAATTAAAGCATTTTAGGCACTTACAGCAATGAAAGGAGGAATTAATCTATAGATCTGAAACTGAACCAGTTACCTATTTAAAATAGAATTTCCAATTACTGCTTTCCCAGAAAAAAAGGTAATGAACTCCCCCAAAAGGCTTTCTGTTCTGTTTTTACAAGACCCAATTTGTACAGGTCAATTAACTTAGATGATCTAATAGATCTGTGCAGTAAAAGGCATTGGGATCCTGAGAGCAGAAAGTGTGCCAGTGTTACTGATTTTGTTTATGAGAAATACTAATCTAATCAGAAAGCTCATAAAGGGAGCATTGTGCAAGGATTTAATTGTAGTTGCAAATAAGATGGTTGTAGCTGCAGAATGTTTGATGTTCATAGGATTATTCTGGAACAATTAGACAGTGCCTATTAAAAAAAAAACAAACAACCCAAAAACAGCTTGCACAAGAGCATTATCCAAATATCACTGAGGTTTTCTTTAAGGTATTTAGGTCTTGAGGAGGGGATCACATTTGCTTTTGACAAACTGCCGGGTAGCTCCCAGTGCAATCTAATTAGCAAGAGATAAATTTTTTGGTTCCTGGAAGAAAAACAGGTGATGTCATAGAATGCTTCTGCTATTGTTGTTGCTCCCCAGTTTAATAGGCTGTTTGGAATAACTTCAGTCTGTTGTTGAATGGAAGGGGATGAGGTATATATAGGTATATATAGGTATATACATATATAGTATTACAACTATATATATATATTATGTATGTATATGTAGTATAATAGGGGGGGGTATGTATATATATATATAGTATAATATGCAGCCCAAAGGCTGTTCCAGGGTCATCTCTAAACTAAACTGAAATCAGACTCCTCAAATTCAGCTGGAGGACAGATGTCAGCTTCTGAGAGGGGAGGGAAGGAAAGGAGGGAGGTGACTATGGTAGCCTCAGATCAGACGGATTTAAGCAGTTGTTTTTTATTTCACATTATGTCCATTTGCTTTGATGGATTTGGTTGTGGTTGAGGGTGCATGGGTGTGGGATCTGGTCCTATGTCATGCCTGTACACAGACTTCCCAAAACTGGAGTTTTGAGATTTAGAAAAGGGAAAAGTTTATGGAAAAATCCTCACACAGACATCCTTGTTTATAGGTCATTAAATAGTAGCACATACTTTTAATTCCAGCAGCAGACACATTCTGCAAATACGACTCTTAGGTAATTCATGGTATTTTTTTACAGATTCACAGATTCACAGAATATTCTGAGTTGGAAGGGACCCACAAGTACAAGTTGATCTACATTTCCCACCTTCCATTTTAGGAGGATAACTTTTTTTTTTAATGAAAAGTATTGGTCTCTGCTTTTTCAAAAATGGACATTGGATATTCATTTCCCCTGGAGTGGCTATGGGAACTAAGATCTGCTGGTACTTGTGTTGGTATTGTGTAGCCACCGGTGGCTGCTGAGTACTCGGATGAACGTGTGTTAGATGCTGGAGAATGCAGTTCTGCCTTTGGTTTAGGCCACATTTGGTTAAAGAACAATCAGAGGCTGTGCAATGACCAGTGCCATTGAAAAAACCTGGCTAGTACTGCTCTCAGGTGATTATGGCATCAGTGTGTATGTAGAAATGAGTAGATTTGGGTCAAGGTTGATCCCTGCACTCAGCACTGGTGAGGCCACACCTCAGACCCTGTGTCCAGTTCTGGGCCCCTCACTACAAGGAAGACATTGAGGGGCTGGGAATGAACACAAGTCCAATGAAAAGCAGCTGAGGGAGCTGGGGGTGTTTAACCTGGAGAAAAGGAGGTTCGGGGGGGACCATATTGCTCTCTACAAGTGCCTGAAAGGAGGGTGGACCAGGTGGGGGTCAGTCTCAAGCAAGAAGTGATTGGGCAAGAGGACCTCAAGTCGCACCAGGGAGGTTTAGATCAGGTATTCTGAAAAACTTCTGTATGGAAAGGATGGCCATGCATTAGAACAGGCTGCCCAGGGAAGTGACTAAGTCCCCATGCCTGGAGGTGTTTAAAAGACATGTAGATGTGGCACTGAGGGACATGGTTTAAGCGGTGGCCTTGGCAGTGCCGGGCTAACAGTTGGATGATCTTGGATGTCTTTTCCAACATAAACGATTCCCTGTTCCTCTGAGCTCTGCATGTGTCTCCCACACTGCGTGGCCGGAGAGGAACGCAGGAAGGAAGGAAGGCGGGTGACGGGCACAGGCCGCGGGCGGGGCGGCGTGAGGCGGCCGTGGCGGGCAGTGGCCGGCAGGGGGCGGCAGAGCCCGCCCGCAGCGCCCACAGCGCGGAGCTTCCTCCCGCGCAGCGCCGCGGTGCCGGCATTCCTGCCCGGCCTTCCTGCCTGGGCTTCCTGACCGGCATTCCTGCATGCGCGGCGTTCCTGCATGCACGGCGTTCCTCCGTGCCCGGTCTTCCTGCCTGCCCGGCCCTCGCACCCGCGCCAGGGAAGCCTGCGGATCGCCCCGAGGCTGGCGATGCTCCCTCAGGTCCCGCAGGCCACTCCTCAGAGTGCTGGAGGGGCTGGAGAAGAAAAGGGAGACTCATAATGCCCATTCTTCTTAAAGGCCAGCTTAAAGGCCAGTTCAGAAAAGAAGAGGAGGTATAAATAGAGATTCAGTAGTAATATTGTCCAACAGGGGAAGGGTAAATATACAAATCCCCATAAATAAGCAGAGGAATAATGAGGCATTGAGCTGATCCTACTGGCAGGTGGGAAAGAAATTAGGTCACCAGTCTCTTACCTTACCTCACCTCACCTGCCACAGCTTTTTGGCATTGTCCTCAGCTAAAGCCATTCACATATAAAAGTGGGGTGTTTGCCGGAAATGTTGATCCCTCCAAAGTTAGACTGTTTATCTAGTCAAAATGTGTAGGAAATTTTGTTTTGGTCATAAGGATGTTAAACTACCTCACTATGTCAGCCTTATCAATACTGGGTTTCAGGGGGAAAAAATTGAAGCAAAATTCAGATGGACTAAAGAGGAACATCCTTAGGTAAATAACAGATAGATACTTTTCTGAGTTGACCATGGTGTAATTAGGAAAAAAACCCCACCCAACTTGCAAAGTAAGACTAGTATTTCCCTGTCTTACGGAGAGTTATAAGGCCAAACTCAACAAGCAACACTCGGATCTTCCAAATCTGGTGCCTTCATTATGCTCAAGGCTTAAAAATAATACACCTGATCCCAGCAAGGAGAACCAGAATTCCTTATTTGTATTTGTAGTGTCCCTTTTACTGTTAATGGAGGTATCTCTGAAGCAGTACAAGGTCTAGAAAGCTCCTATGCAAAGAGGACCCAAAGGAAAGAGGGACATAGCTGGTAGGCAACACTCATCTTTCTGCAGTTTAATAATCTAAGTCTTGGTCTCCCTTTGGGGAAGTGTTTCCCTGTAAAAAAAATAGAAAGTTGACTAGATGGAGAAATGCAGGTGGTGGCTGAGGCTGTTGTCCGCCTTGTCAAAGTGTAAACATCCATTTTTAAAAAGTTTCTCTCCTCTTTCAATGCAGCGCCCAGAGTTGTCTGCTGATGTTCGTCTTTATGCTCTTGTCCAACTCAAAGGAGTAAATCAACCAAGCTCAGGACCCCCTGCTGAAAGAAGGCAGAGAAAATTTGGGTTCAGGTCAGTAGCAACTTAGGTACTGCTTGACACATCTCAGCCACTTGCTTGAGTTGGGTGGGACCATGGCTAACATAGCTCACCCTCCTTAAGGTAGCAGCCACAGGTGGCAGCTCGAGCATCTGCCCTGGGGCAGTTCATTTAACTTCCTCAAGGTAAGCCACACCTTGAGCCAAGATAGTTAAAATCAGTATAAAAACTATGTGGTGAAGGTTGTACTGCAGTTGCGGCATATCAATTTCCCTTGGCTCAGACAGTGCCAAGACCATGGCTACAGGTCATTGACATTTCCAGGCCAATCAGAAAATTGGCATCCTGTGGTTGATGTCTGTTGTCTTACTCATATGAGCAGTTTAACTGAGCTGAATAAACTGTTTCATAGGATCAGTTATGTTGTGAGTGGCAAAAAAAGGTGCTTTATTTTACATATTCTGTGGGAAATAAATCCGTTAATCATTTTCAGATTCATGGAGAGTAGACAGGGATAAAGAGCAGTAAGTTTATCTCTGTGCCTGTCTCACCTATGAAAAATTATTTCCTGTGCTGTAGTTTGATTATTCAATCCAATCTTTGTAGAGTATAGGAAATGCAGACTATTTCTCATGCAAGATTGTGCAGAATCCAGCACTTCTTTCTGGTTTTATTTAGTGTAAATTTTTCATTCTTTAGTTTCACTTCATTGTTTTGAGTTACACCTGTTTTCATCACTGAGAAATCCAGAAACTGTAGGGTCTCCTTCAAACATGCTAGGATCCTTTTTCAAAATATGGGCTTGATTTTCATGCCAAATTCTACTTATTGAGCTTAATTCAAGATAATTGGGAGTGTGGATAAGGTAACTTTGTCTTTGCAGTCTCTGCAGGAAAGGTGCTGTTTTGTTTCCCATAAGATAAGATCAGCATGATATTTAAAGATGAACAGTCCATGGTATGTATTTCCTAAATTCAGAGCAGTGGTGTGTCCATCTTTCCCTGGGCATAAATTTCTACTGCTGCCTGACCAAGTAGTGTACAGCTCAGTATTAATGACCAAGGAGCTCCATATAATGGAATATGCAAGTCACGCTGTAGGAACCTGATTGGAGGACAGGGCTGTACTACAATGAAAGAGTTCCTCAGCCGCAATTTTGCTTCCCAGCACTGTCTCTCTGTCCCCTCCACTGGGCAATCCACCAGCTTCTATGGCTGGACTGCAGAGTGGATTAGTCACATAATTTAAGCTAACAAATAATAGGGAAATAAAAGGTTTATTTTTAAACTGAGATAGTCAAAGTGATCCTGTTTGCAGCAGTCCCCAAAGCAGCTGCCTTGGCACAACTGAGGGGAGCATGAGCTGCAGCATGTGGGTGGAAAGGAAGGGGCTGACATGAAGAGAGGAGCAGTTTTTCTAACCCATTTCCCAGTGGCAGAGGCAGCTTTCCAAATCAAGAGCCTCAGCTTCTAAGTTGCCAACTATTTGCTCTGCACTGACACCTCCTAAGTCTTCCCCAGAACCTTGGTTCTTGTGAATTTGAGGAGACTTGCTGAAGGGTGTGGCACTACCAGAACCAACCATGGCTTTCCTTTCTGGAAGAGTGTTTTGAAGCAGCGATGAGAGAAAGGTGACCTGAGCTGCTGCATTCCTTTTATTCTCAGCTGTTGCAATGCCCTTGAGGGGGCTGCCAGCGGGGGCAGGGATGCTGCAGCTCCCTGCAGCTGAACAGGAGTCATCGGAGAGCTGAGATTGTAGCTTGTGCACTGGAGGCAGTCCAAGGGATGAGAAAAAGGCCAGAGCCCTGTCTGTTCCTTGCCTCCTGTTCCCTGTGTGACACAATTGATTTTAAAAACTGGACAGACCCAGGAAGCCTTTTGTTCTCATTCCTTAACTTCGTGAAAAGCAACTCTGCTGTAATCGCACCACATGTTAGCCTTCAGCCTGGCCTTTTCAGAGCTCAAGATGCTCTCACAGCATTGAAGGGAAATGCCTGAACAGGGAATTACAAATAAAGAGGATCAAGCTATGTGCTCTAAATCCTGAATGCTAACACTAAACATATTTTTCTTTAAATGGATCTCATCTGACTGCTGCCTGCAGGCACAGCTCCGAGGGTGAAATTAAGATATTAGGCAAAGTCCAGGATGCAACAATAAACTTTTCATTCCTATTAGTGGGAATCGTGTGGTTAAGCTACCCTCTAAAGTCACCCGTGGTAATTAAGAAACATACTTAACCCATAATGGAGAGTTAATGGATTAAAGTGATGCCTTATTGCATAGTGGTTTGACTTTACATGGCCGCTTTCATCCTAAAACTCTTGAAAATCCCAGGGCTCAGGCTTGTTTTTATTGCAATTATGACTGACTGTCCATCAGCCTTGCAGACAGAGCTCACAGTGCCCAGCAGTTCCAAAGGGATGTCCCTTTAGGAATCCTCACTCCCCCAGCCCCATCAAAGCTCATGCCTGCATAAAGAGGGGTACTTTTGTGCCAGTTCTTGTTCCACAGGCAGGTTATTGTTTTGCATTCATCAGCATAAAACAGCCCTTGAAGAAAGAGATTAAACCAGTTTTCTTCCCTTCTGGGTGGATCCCTAAATCCTCGGACTACAGCTTTGCTCAGTTACTGTGCCCTTCGATCTTTTAGAGCATGCTGCAAAGTAGGACAGCTTCATAGGGAAAAGCAGGGTCTTCCCACCAGGTGGCTGAAGAGATGTGGGTCTGAACCTTCTGGCCCTGCTCCTGAAGATCCGAGTGGCTGAGGGCCATTGTTGTCTGGGTTGTAGGGGCTTTGGCATCCCCATCTTCTGTCTTCTCTGAATGAAGCATGTAGTGGCATAGCAGCCCATTTAATTCAATAAAGAATGAAGCTGATTCTGCTTGAAGCTATAGTTTAAAAAAAATCTGCATAAAAATTGGGCCTTTCTGTGAATTAAAAAAGAAAGACAAAGCACAAAGCAACTGAATTGTTTTAGGCTAATAAATCTAGATGTTCCAACCTTACCTGTAACTGAGCAAGTCTGTAAGAGGAAGACCTAATGTGCCAGTGTATTAAAACAGGTAAACACTTGTTCTGTATTTACTATTCGGTCTATCTGTAATATTCATCTGTATATTCATTTTATAAAGCTCTGGGTTAATAACAAGTTTGAAATTCTACAATACTCACTGAAGCCCTGAACCTGTTCTAAAAATGAGAGTAAATGAAACTTGATGGCTCGTTTATATTCACCATTATCTGCTCATTTTGATTTAGACTTCATATGGAGACAATGGAACTATATATTTGAGGGTTGCAGAGGATGCTCCACAATTTTGCTTTGATAGGTCAACAAGCCCTTGCACAGTGATATGACCACAGAAATAGCCAGATCTCATTAATAATGGAATTTGGTAAAGCTGAAATGGAACAGCCAGGTCTCATTCTGATTTTATTAGTCTTCCAATAAAGTTTTTAATCAGTTAATTTATGCATTATTAGTTGAATCCTTTGAAGTCCACTAATCACAAATGGACATACTGTATGTCCTCATCTACCAGTTTAATGAAGTGGCATTCCTAAATCCTAGTTTTAAAGTGTCCCTTACTTTCCTTGTAGGAGAAACAGGATTATCAGAAGGGATTTGAAAGCAGCTCTACAGATCTTTGTAATATTCCTTTCACCTTATCTTTCCTAATGAATTCAAGAAATATCATGTGTCCAGGGAAGAGGGTAATTCTGAACTTTAACAGATTGGTGCTGCTGCCATTCGTGAAAAATTATACTCTGATGCATGGATAGTACCAATGAATTCAATGGAGCCAATGATCATGGGCAGCAAGATACTCCAGGGGATTGTGGCAGATTTTACCCAGGGATTGTTGCTGCTTCAGGATAGAGACAGTGTTTAACCAGACAACACATACAGTCTCCATCTGAACTGGCTACTCCAGGCACTGCTGTAATACATATTAATAGCAGTTTTGTTGAAAGGCTCTATTGTAATATTTGATTTGCTTTGGCCCGGCCACATGAAAGGACATCCAAGTAAGAACAAAGAGAGCACACCATGGCCAGGGACAGAGTCAGCTAGTTAGGAGCAATCTGAGGCCAAGAGCTAAGGGCCCAGTGAACCAGTCTGGCATCTGATCTGATGGCTCATTTGAAACAGACTGATAAAAACTAGAGAGAGAGGACCAGAGAAATTGTGAAGAACTGAAAAAACAAAGAAATCTGAAATAAGGAAAACAGAAGACTTCTTTCTTTTTAGCATCTTAGAAAGAAAATTAAGACACCAGAGCATTGCATTGCTTAGGTACCTTGATTGAGAGAAAATGCAGAAGTCTTTAGAATGGCAAGGCTCAACAGAAATGCTGTAATTTGACTCATTTTAACCAACAAGTAAAGTTTAAACATGAGGCAGGAATTTTTACATGATGGTCTTCCACTTAAGCAACAAGACACAAAGGAAAGAGGTGAATTCCTCTTCAATGGCATCTTCAAGTCAAGTCTGAAGTGTGAATTGTTTGTACTTTATGATACCTAAAAGTTTTTTCCATTATGGTGAACTTTTATTGGTGTATTAAATGACAACCTGATGTATCACGCTGGGTTTATGGTGAACTTTTATTGGTGTATTAAATGACAACCTGATGTATCACGCTGGGTTATATTCAACAGCCTGACTTTACCTAATTTGCTTGATTTAAGTTTGAAGTTCCTGCTGATTTTCCAGAGCACAGTTGTAGAACATCAGCTCAAGTTTTCTGCTTTCCTTCGTGAAGAATTTGACTTGGGAAGAACATATAGTATTTTGATAACCTTTCTGAGATACAAAAAAAAAAGTCTTTTTTTTAGAGAGACAGTATGGAAGGAGGATCTTAAGAGGCAGAAAGGGGATGAATTTTGTTGGAAGAGGTATTGAGCAATGTCTGCAAAAGTAATGTTACTTTTCAAGGCTGCATAAGCTGTGCTGTTGGGAGATGACTCAAATTGCAGCCACCCATCAGCCTGCTGTGGTCTCACAGATGGGCCATTTCCCATAGGATCCAAATGATTAGCCCTGCTCCTTAGCTTGTCTGCAGAGATCATAAAGGATTGCCACCAGCCCCTGACCTCTACAGGGTCATGCAGGAGCTCCAACAATCACAGAGCAAGGAATCCCTAAACAAATGTCCAGCTAAAAATATACAAGGAACCATGGGGACTAAGCAACTGAAGTGTGATGCTGTGAATAGAAGGCCTGATATAGAAATGCAGGGCATACACTTAAAGCAACATTATATAGAAGCAGGGAGGTCACTTTCCTGTGAACTGATCCTGCTATGATTGTTACTGTGCATTAAATCCAAGAAAGGTTGGAGCAGGGCAGCTCCAGATGGACAGTCACAGGTCTGGGGATATGAAACAAGAACCAGCCCAGGCAACACCGTGTCATTCAGAAGAAACAGTCAGAGTGGTCTTCAATGTCACTGCTGCTGGGTGTCAATAACTTGTGTTTTCTGTGGGTGTTACCAGAATGCCTCCTCTGCACATCCGTGGGGTTTCTCTGGCTAAAGGTGGTGCTGCAGCACAACCCTACTCTTTGCAGGTGTCTTCTAAAACCACAGTCCCACCCTCACCTCTGTGGTGATGCCATCTAACACTGCCCAGCTAAGGAAAGACCAAAGCGTGTTGTCATGCACACACTGCTACAAACCATAACAACAGACTGTAGATTATGAGGGCTATTAAAAATGAAAAGAAAAGCAAAAGGAAATTGTAAATCATACTAGTTCTACTTAAATCAATCCAAATAATTTTAGCAAGTGGAGAAACACTATGAAGATGATGTCAGAATTGTGATATATTTGCCCTTCCTGGCTGAGGGGAAGCAACACACATAAAATATGTGTAATAGGTGGCTTGACAAAAATAAATCTTAGACACAAATCATGTTAATTGAGTTCTTTAGTGCAGAGCAGCCTTTCTGGCAGATATATTGATAGAATTTATCTGCAATCATGAGGTTTTCTCCAGGCAACCCCTAGGTGCTCTGTACATTTTGTCACTGTATTTTACAATACGAGCAGCTTCTGGAGCTTCAGTGCACAAAATTTGGTATTTCTGTATTTAGAGTAATGTAATTGCTGTCTATTCAAATAGCTTTCATTGAACTTCTCCAGCTCTTTTGCTGGACTGAAATATAGAATTGAGTACCATGGCCAATGATAAAATTATTTCAGTTAGAGGTGTTTATAATTTCCAAAAGCTGTTTATTTTTCAACTTGTGTATGTTTTCTACCAGGGCTATAAATATCATTGATTATACCAGCATAATTCCACAGTCACAAATAAGCAAGACAGTAAGTGTTGTAGTTCACATCAATACCCACAGCCACAGAAAAGGCTGTGAAAGGTGTCAGCTGCATCTAGATTGATTTAAGACGCCAGCAGAAACTGAATTTTCTGTGCATTTTAATTCTCATTTTCACTCAGGTGTTTTACTTGTAGCTTATAGTACTAAAGCAGACATGCCAGCATTAGAAGGATTTACATCTCCTTTGATTCTCATAGCATGCTAGTAATGTAGATCATGTCATATGAGGAAAACTGAGAAAAATTACAAGGAAGACCACATCCTGACATAACAGAATTACAACAAGAAATATCGTTATTATAAATGAAATGAGATGAGGGGTCAGTGGGTACAGTATCAGTGAAATGTGGACTTTTATTAGATTTGGACTCTGAGCATTTAACCTGCCCAAGCCAAAGGGCATTTATAAACTTATGGGCGGGCATTAGCCGTGAGGTGGAGGAATGCTTTTCTTGTACAGCACCACCATAAACATCAGGCTGACAGATCTATTTACCATCATGCCCAAAGGGGAAATGAGTTTCTTCTGCTTTGACTCACCTCAGATGGGCTTATTTCAGCCCTCAGTTTATGTAGTCATAACTCTGCTGAAGGAAACACGATTGCATAAATGTACCTTGAGGACAGACCACAGGTCATCATAAAAATGACCCAGTGAGATCACCTGGTCTGCACAGCCATGCTGGGCAGCTGAAAGCACACACAGAGTCCTCTTCCTCCCAGACTTTAAAACAGGATTGCTACTCTAAGGAAAGAGTCCCTGCAATAAGAAATTGCTTTCTGTTCTTATTGGCATTTTCTTTCCCTTTCCTGTACAACAGGTTTATGGCTCCTTCTCCAAGTCCTGGTTATGATAATTCAACATTTTCTTGCTACTGCTGTTTTGTCTCTGAACACAGGTCTAGCCAAAAGACAGGGCTGGCCTTGCCCCTTCATGTGGCTAGTCCTATGGTCCTGGGAAGGCAGGACACTGCTTGGACAGCAAGCCCTTGCATACAAGTCCACATAACTGATGAATCAAAAATGTCCCTTTTTGTGTGGGAATTCATGTGGCAGAAAGCCAAGTCGTACTGCAGCTCTGAGAACATTTTCCTCTAATTTGTCTGTCCCAGCCTAGTGCCTGATTTTCTCACTGACAGACCCAGTCCTCCTGCCCCTTTCCATGGTACAACTTGTGAATTCAGAGGGTCTCATATCTCCACCCTCAGGGTTTGCCAAGCCCCCTCTCCAGACAGCATGCATCTGGCTGGAGGTGCACATATGGGTGGAGCCCACACTGTCCTTGTAGCCATCAGAGGACATCCTGGCACCTCTGAGGGAAGGTAAGTAGCTGTGGACATCCCAGGTGAGAATCCATCTATAAAGAAACCAAAACAAATTTCATTCATATGCCTCTCCTGTCAACACAGTGTGCATGCTTTAAGCCATGGTGTCAAGATACTTTTTTCATAAAATGGCCTGGAGATATCAAGATTGGCATCTCAGCAGGGCTCCTGAAAATAATTAGCCAGCTACAGCAGTGGAAGATTGAGTATGCTGAACCAGGAGCTCTGTGATATTGAAGTAGTCACTAGAAGAACAAAGCTCCCTGATAATCTCAGCATGGAAAAGCAAGTGGTTCCCTCTGAGTTCAGATCAAGGCTTGGGTAAGGATTTTATAGGTGAACTGAGATGGGAAGACCATCCAAAAAGCCAAAGTGGGTATGCCCACAGTTCTGTTGTTTGCAGAAGGAAAAACAAGGCCTTGATAGGTAACCTTCTGGGAGAAAGGAGCAAAAGAACTGAGCAGACTCCTTCCTCCAGGAGGACTTCTGAATGAATTGTCTGGAGTTATCTCTGCTGGATGCTTCTTCATTTCCCCCAAACTCTCTTGTAGCTCTGCATTTTTACTTTAATTTATGTTCATGTTAAAGAATTATTTGTAAATTCAAAGGGTCCTGTTTCATTCCAGTCTTCATAGAGTAGCAATTTTAAGCAATGTACAGATGTAAACATAGCAAGTTTAAATGCATTTCAAGAAATGATAGAGTCAATCATAGAATCATTAAGGTTGGGAAAAAACCTCTCAGATCATTGAGTCCAACTGAAAATTTAGCTTACTTGAAAGAGCATCTAAGATTACCTTCCAAATGTTTCCTTTTATTATCTAAAGATAATTTATAATAAAAATATTTTATCCTACACAGTTATTACAGGATAAATACTGAGCTGAATTAGGCACAGTACATGGTCTTGCTCCAATATTCATAGTGTATAGAGAAGATAAACTGTTTTTTTTACCAGAAGGAAGACTTAGATCAAGAAGAACTGATCACAAGAGGAACTATTAATGGATGAAATTTTTAAATTATTTTGTTTGTTGCTAACAAAGAGGTTGCTGCTGCTGCTGCTGCTGCAGTATTACCCATAGCTAAACATGCAGATCACTGCTTTGACTGTAACTTAAATAACATTGGTCCCAAGATTAGCCAGGAGCCAAGATGATGCATTTTGGTAGGTTGAAAGTTTTCTATGTTGTACTCAAGTGTGACCTTCTTTTCCAGCTGAGAAAATGTTGGAGATGTGGTTGAATACATCTTATTTTTTAATCTATGCTTTCAATTAAAAATGTCAAATGGTCTTCCATGGTAGTTCATTATTGCACAGATATGAAAGGGGAGTAACCAATCATGGGTTTTTTTATTAATTCGAAGATGGTGCTAAAACTACACAAAGAATATCTGAAAGTGTAAAAAGTTAACTGAGTTCAAGTGATATGGTCTTTCACAGTGTCATCAATAGCTTTGGATAGTGCAAGATGTTAACTTTGGAAGATACCTCTCTAGCAGAAAAAAGATATTCTCTTCTAGCTGATCAAACCTCTCATATACAGCAAAGCAATTTGATTTTAAAAGCAGTTTAGCAACACTTACAGATACTTTCTCAATTCCAAGAGTTTTATAATTGCAGGAGAGATCTCGCTTTTGCTAACTTTAGACACATGAAAATATCTACCTATGTCTTCTGATGATGGTTATCTCATAGAGTTGAATTAAAAGAAATTAAAAATATCTTTTCTCACTATTAAAAAAAAACCCTAAAATTCCTTCTTTATCTCTTTCATTGTTAGATAACGATTTTCCACTTGCACTTTAAAATTCTTAAATAATCACTTAGATGCAGTTGACAAAGGGATATTATCAAAAGTTTAACATTTCTTTCACTATGTGTCACAAGATTTTTTTAATATGATAACATTAAAATTGAATGACCTAATGATGCATGTGCTGAAATGAAGTATATCATGCATTCATGAGAGGTAAGTCACAAGACAGAAGTGGTTGTTCCTCAGTAATAAGTACAGTTTTTATCTAAAACAGTTCTTAGTGAACAAAAAAAGGTTCACTAAGAACTGTTTGACTTCACATTTTAGTTTTAGTCTCAATCTGACTAAGATGATTTCTCTGAAAAAAACAGTGACTTTCAGGGTACTCTAAATTCTCCTGAGTGACTTCAATCTGATAGAAAGCTGGATATGACATATTTTCATAAGAATACTTATGTACTGGGAGTCTCAGCAGAGCAGCTTTAATATGTTTCAGGCATCTTTTATTAAGAAATAGGCTAAATCCTCCTCCCTTCATGATCTTAAACCCCTTAGAACTCATGATGCCGTTCCTACTTCAGATGCAGAGAAAATGCTGAATATTTTTCACAACTGAACCTGTTAAGAACTGAATTATGTAAGGCTTCAAATGAAAGTAATTTCAGTCTTTCTAGGGAGAATTGCATTATCTGATTTTAAGACATGCAGGATGCATTAAAATGTTTTCAAACATGTGAATGTCAATAACAACAAAGTAAATGCTTCTCTGGAGTTCAGTAAATTGATTGCTACTAGAAGTATTTGAAATGAATGCTTGAAAGACACATCCACAATTAAAAGGAAAATCTCATCCCCATAAAATATCCCATAGCAGTCTTGGCTTGCTTACAAGAGGTGACCACCTGTGTCATGAAGACCTGCACTCATCAACCCTCCCACTGAGCCCTGCTCCAAATGGACACCCAGGGGTCTTCCCTCACCTTGGTGCCCTTCCCCTCTCCTGACCCCAAAATCTCCTAATTCCTGCTCTCTGTTTCCTTTTATGGCAGTTTCTCATCAAAAGCATTAAAGGAGGTTGCAGCAGGAGTTGGTTGAACCTCTTTGGCAGGATGTGGGTGACCCAAAGCCACCGGATGCTGATGTGGGACCTCAAAGTGGCTGGCAGGAGTGCTTGCTCACCCCCTGTGCCATGCTGCTCCCTGAGTTGCAGCAATTGAACTCCCTTATCATTGCCAGACCAGACCCTAAAATAAAAAGAGAAGTGAGGCTCTTTTAATGTGCTTAAGCAATCTAGGGTGGCACTAGTTACGCAGCCAGGTGCTGCACGCAGTCAGCCTCTGCCCTGGGTGAGCATGTTTTGCTAACAGGGGAGAAAAAAAAAGTTGTCAGTAAAATGCTATTTCTAAACAAAGCTTGGCAGGGAATTCAGGATAAGGTACAGTGCTGCACTTAATCTTTTTTCCAAAAGAATGGATTTGAAGTTAATGACCCCTGAAACACACTTATTGGCTTTGTGGTAACAATCAAAACCCTTTTTTTTTTTTTTTTTTTTTTTTTTTTTTTTTAATTTGGAGACAAGGAGGAAGGTTTGCAGCACCAATTACTTCTACTTTGCTACTTGAAAGACAATTCTGTGTTTCATAGGAGAATATTTGCAAGATATTCCTGACTTAGGAAACATACTTGGGAGTGCAGGGGCAGGAAATCACTGCAGATATTTTAATAGAGTCTGTGGGTTATTGGCATTGCTGCAAGCACAGGTCTGTCTAGAGGCAAGGGCTGTGCAGTTTTCAGTATGACTTTGTCTTGATGTTGACATGTGACCTGCCCGATGAAGCCAAAGCATGATAAGACTCGCAACGTGATTTAGCAGTGCAGGAAGAGGGAAAACAATGATTGTTTTTGAGAGTGTCAGGAAAAGAAATCCCACTCCACTCAACTTTTTTTTTTTTTTTTTTTAAATTGTTTTCCAGAGTAATGCAATCTTAAAAAAAAAAGATAGAGAGAGTTTGTTCTCAGTGTGAATTTTTCCTGTGGGTAATGATCTGGACAAACATAAAACTGGGTCAGTGGTTCCCACCCTTTCCAAGCCATATTTGCAACTGCTGGATTTCTGCCAAACTTATCAACTTGCCTTGAAGTTGAAGAACTGTGGCAGATCAGACCTCTATAGCTGTGTCACTCCCAGCAGCAGTCATGCTGCAAACAACTGTCTTGGCAACTACTCAGATACTTTTGAATGATCTACAGTTGCTGAGACATAGCTGAAAGCTGGGCCTCCCGTCTCTGCATCTGTCATGGTGCTTTAAAAATATACGTATTTGGAACCATGAACACTGAATTATGGATACTTACAGAACCCAGTGAGTAGTCAGAACAAACCTTTTACGTCTCTGTGTGCTGACAGATCTTGTCACTTGATGATCTTGGAGTGCACTGATGAAATATTTTGAAGCTTCTGCAGTAATACACTCCACCACAATTCAGTGACATCTTGCTAATATATGTCTGAACACAAAGCATAGCTTTTCTACCCAACACTGGTCATATTTGTTGCCAGCTGAGCTCTTTGGGCTCATGACCCCAGGAGAGATGGGCAACATCCATGAGAAAAAGCACTTGACAAAGACTAAGCTCAGCAACAGTTATGTCACAAGCAGTTCATAAGGGTGTGTGTCCAGATGTATGTATGTCTGTCTAATGAGAGACATCTATAACTGCTAAAAGCATTGGAGGGGAACAGCAGGTATTTCACAGCCTGTACAGATGAACTTTGTAAGAATTTCCTCTGACAAAAACCAGTATTATTTTAGGGCAAAAGGAAAGCAGTTTGGAAAAATGTATGTTCCACCCCAGCATTCAGATCAGTTCCATCAGTGGTATGTGACTCCCCTATGTGCCTTCTGTTCTGCTCATTCATTGAGGTCACCCAAATAAAATGGTGCACACATATCATCTGAAAGTGAAATAGCCTTGGAAAGACAAAGAAAAGTTGCCTTTATACAACCTCCCTGATGGCCTTTTCCCAGCTCCAGCAATCCACACAAACTCCCTTGCAGAGAACCTCATCTTGTGTGTGTCATAGATTTCATATACAGGGCAAAGCTGGGTTCCCATTGCTCTCCAACACAAAACGTTGTTCTTGTCTCAGTATTGGATTCATCAGTCTCCAAGCAGACACAGAGCTTCCTATAAACCTTTGAAGTCATGATTTGAAACATATTGCTGACAGCAAAAGCCATGATGTGGGAAGCAGAACTGAGGGATAGACACCCAGCTCTTCTGTTTAACAAATAGCTCACTTCCTATTAGCAGTAGAGTTACCTCCTGCAGGCAAAGCCATAAATCATGCTGCCCAGCAGCCACCAAGTTGAGAAAGCCACCTCTGCATTTAGAAATTGAGTGTCAAGTTATACCACCTACTGCTCTCTGACCTATTCATTATGCTTATGTTGTGAATCTTTGGAATTTGCTGTGTTTTAGCCCAGCTCATAAAAATAATGTCCTGGATGATCAAAGGTGTACTTTGATCTGCAGATCTCTTTCTTTGTCTTGAGGCACCAGCCTCAACACTTCCAGGACATCTGCTAATGAGACTGAAATGAGTCTGCTGTGCTGAGCAGAGCTACATGGATGACAACAAGCAACCCTCAAGCCAGTTTGTGCAGTAACACGTGGGACAGTTTTTCACTTGTCCTAACCACAGTGAGGGATCTTAGGTACTGGGAGACATCTTATCTCCACCTGGCCTATCTGAAAGAGAACATTTTGTCTCAGGATTTTATAAGCTGTCTTCTGTTCAGTCCTAATTCAAAACTCCAGTTACTCTGATAGGAAATGACTCTCCAACAAATCTTGGAAAACCATCTGCCCTGGGGACAGACTCACCTCAGACTATTCTCGTTCCCAAGAAAGACCTTGGTAGCACTCAGGCACAGATTTCTGCTGATTTTCAGCTTGGTCTGATGGAGAAAGCTTGAATTTTGGCAAACCCTTAATACAGACCAGGGTATGCAGATGCTCTGGGAATTCTCTGCCTGAGCTGCTCCTGTTGGTGTCCTGGTAGCCTGCCACATGGTGATGGGAAAGATATGGTCTTTCTAGTAAGCATCCTGGCAAAGCCTGCCAGGGATAACTAGGATTTGTAGATACCTTGATACGAGCCCTCCTTTGCATGTGAGTTCTTGCTGCTAAGTTTGATGCACGCAAAGAGTGTGCTTGCACTAGATGTGAGGAAACACACCAGGTTTTTCTGGCTTGGCCAGCTCAACTAGAGTTCAGGTTTGCCAAAAACATACTGGGCTTTGCTGCAACTTGTCACAATCCTGGTGTTTCCCTATGATGGCCTGAAGAGTACCTGGTCCTCAGGAAGAGCTGACTTGGGGACCTGTTAAAGCGAGGGGGCTTGATCTATGGAAACAGTGAAGGAAAGAACCCAAACTATGTGAGATTCTCACAATATCTAACGCTGCAAGAATTAGAGAGACATGTGGTGTAGCTGTGCAGGGCAAGAGCAGGGAGGTGGAGAGTTGCATGACCAGTAAGTTCACAGAGGTACAACATTAATGAGTTTGAGAACTTGAATTAAGAAATAACACAACAGCTCAGAAGAAAACAAGAAGTAGAATTCATTGTGAATAATTTGGTTTGGTTTTTTTGTTGTTGTTGGGTTTTTGGTTGGTTTTTGGGTTGGTTTTTTTTTGTGCACAGGCTGAAAAGAAAGTGCCATCTGGGATCTCAGAGACTGAAATATCCTAAACATTCAGAGGGAACAAATGCATGAAGTGTTATGAAAGGATATCCATGCCCAAGCATGTGGCCATCAGTGTGGCAGGAAACAAGTTGGGCACATAGATCACATAAAGAGGTGAATATTTTAGAAATTCCATATCTTCTAGAGTTCACAGAGAATTCACAGTCAAGACAGTAAGTGGAAAAGATCAAGGTTGAGATCAAACAGCACATTGTTTTGATGCAGAGACAGTTACAGACACTGAAGCACACAGTAGAGAAACAACTACAGAGTAGTACAGATCAGTCACCAAATCAATTTATGTTGTTATTTGTTATTTGCTCCCTCTGTCTAAGGTTTGCCGAGTACCAGTGAGTGGTGCTTTAGACATAAGGATGTGTAGCATTTAGGCACAAATATCTGTAGCATATTATCAGGTATCTTTCACTAAGGTTTACATCACTTTCTGACTTTGCCCCCAAATGTTAGGGGTGCCACAGAGGGGAGAGTTTTGCTGTGAAGGACAACTTGGAGTTAAGTGTCAAGTTTGGCAGTCCAGCCGAGGAAAAAGAGAGGCTGCTGCTTAGTGTAAAGTAGTTTATTACATGGCTAGATCAGTCTCACAAAGCCAGAGTGTTAAGAGTCCGTGCCATCATGAAAAAGCTTTCTAGCATAGAGTCCCCATATACCAAGCAGAAGCAGCAGCAGCACCCCTGATACAATGCTTTATATTCATAAATCATCCAATCAGCTACAAACACGATGCTATTACTGTCTTTTTGCACCTATCCTGGTCTAACACAGTTGTGTGACAATGCTCATAATTTCTTACACAAGGCCTACGCATATAGCCTGTCTATTCTGTCTAGCAATGTTAGCAATGCTATGTTATATTCATGTTGTGTCCAGGACTTAGTTGCCTTTGTAAAAGGTAATGCTACTGAACTTTAAATTGGACTTTAGGGCTTTTCTGTTAACTAATACAGTCTCTTATTTGCTTAACGCACTTAAGGCGTATTTTTACTGACCTAAAACTAAAACTTACATTCCTACTTCATGTCTGTGTGACTTTATGTATCTCAGTTTCTCTGATGGTTTCAAACCAATCCCTGCATTCTTTTCTGCCTCTAAGCCTGTGTGAACAGGGTCCTGGGAGATTTCTATCTGATTTCCAATAGTTAAACCTAGGCTAAACACATGACTTGGATATGCACAGTATCCCTGTTAGGTTTACAAGCAATTTATTTGACTCTTTCATGGATTAAGTAAGATGGTTTTGACCAGCCAGTGTGGCAATCCATTAATTTAATCTTATTAATTTTGGTATGAGCGTATCTGTATGCATGCATTTACACTCCACTGAGCAGTGACTTGGTTGTGGTTTAACCCTAGCCAGGCTAAGCCCCACACAGCCACTTGCTCACTCCCTCACCAGTGGGATCAGGGGGAGAACTGGAAGGGTAAAAGCCAGAGAATTCATGGGTTGAGATAAAGACCACTTAATGGGGAAAGCAAAAGCTGCGCACAAAAGTAAAACAAAGCAAGGAATTAGTTCACTGCTCCCCCTGGGCAGGCAGGTGTTCCACCATTTCCAGGAGAGCAGGACCCCATCATGTATAATGGGTACTGGGGGAAGACAAGCACCATCACTCCAAATGTCCTCCCCTTCTTTGTCTCCCACTTTATATACTGAGCATGATGTTGCATGGTCTGGAACTTCCCTGCGGTCAGTTTGGGCCACCTGTCCTGGCTGTGTCTCCTCCTGTGCACCCTGAGCCTCCTTGCCAGCATGGCAGTACAAAAAGCAGAAAAGGCCTTGGCTCTGTGTAATCCCTGCTCAGCAATAACAAAAACATCTCTTTATTATTAACTCTGTGTTCAGCACAAATCCAAAACATGGCCTCATACCAGCCACTGTGAAGAAAATTATCTCTACCCCAGCCAAAATCAGCACAGACTTGAACTCCTGAATCCTGGTTATTTGAGTCACACTGGTCCACATACAAATGTCAAGTCCAAAACTGACTGCTGGAATGCAACAATTTAATGTTTGAGCAGTTAGATGGTATTGAGAAAGAGGTAAAAGGTCCAGTGGATACAGGCAGGTTTTCTCTAATGACGTATTCAATGCTTAGAGAGGAAATGATCATAAAATTTGAGATACCAGAATCAGATGGATAAAACAACACAGGAACAGCTTATATACATACACATGTATAAAGACACACATACCCAGAGGTCCTACGTTGTTGGGGGTTTGTATATGTGTACATAAGTGTTTGTTTCTACAGGTGTATGTGTACACATGTATGCAGAGTGTCTGTGTATTTGCTCTGCTGATGTAGTTAGGACTCATGAGCAAGCACAGCTACTGCATTGCCCCACCCTTGCCAGACTGGGAAGGGCTGGTGGAGCACCCTGCAAAGGGAGTTGGACCTCTCTGGCCTGGTACTCCAATGGCACAATTTCCATCCCATGTTACAGTGAAATTACTCATTCTCTAAAAGCATCTGAATCTTGACACTGAATAAATGGGAAATAAGGTTACCTAGGTCAAGTAGTGAATACTTATGTTTACTTTGGATTTATCTACATTTAATCAGATGACAGAGAAGTTTGTGGCATTCCCTGCCACCACTGCCTTTCTGCAGAGATGTGTCTTGACAGAACAGCAGGAGTAGAGCATTATTGTTTGGAGGTGCACAACAGATAAAGCCACCCTGACCATTTCATCTCTGCATCCACAGAACTACATAATTTTAGCCAGAAATGAAATATTTTATGTTTGATTTTATTCTTCTTTCATATACATAATCCACTGGTAGGCAGGCTCTTCTAATCCTCTTGTCAGTGAGGGCTTTGTAGGGTTTAAGTTCTCTAAGATGATATATCCTAGCAACATCAGAATTAAACTAGCTGCAGTAAAGAGGGAAGCTGCAGAAATGTCCAAGTTATTGGGTATTTACCATAATTTGATTAATAGAGCTGCTTGTAGTGATGTTTCCAACAGCTCAGTGGCCCAAAGAGGCATCCTGACAGTGGCACAAAGTATAGGCTATTTCTTACAGTCACATTCTCAGAGCCCCAAAATCCTCTTTGATGTTATGCTTCTTGGTAGAGACACTAACATGGTTACACGGGTAGCTCTTAAAGGTGGAGGGATGGAAAGCAAGTACCCAATGTGGAGAAATGGCACTGCTCCTATGTCTCTAAAGGTAAGGGGAGGCTCCACTCTCCCGTGCTGGCTGCTGCATGTCTCTTTTCATGTGAGCTCAAAGAGGAAGTTTTTATTTAAATAACAGCACTTTCCTCCATTTTTTGTTTCTCTTGATCTGTTTTTTTTTTTAATTGATGAAAAATTGTCTGGAAAGAGAAATCCAGAGTCCTGCTACAAGAGCCGTATCTGATATGATGCAGCAGCTGCGGCACCAGTTTGATCTACAATATCCCTGGATTAGAATCTGCATATGTTCCTATGTGATACTGGCAGGCATCAGGGAAGAACAAAATCTCCCTCTTTTTAAACAAATAAACAAACAACGAGGAAACCAACCAGTTTCTTCTCACTGATGTTGAAGACTCCCTGTTGGACTGCAGCTTGGATGGACAGTTCCTTTCTCAGTGCCTCTTAGCACTAGGCTGTATTTTGCCTTTATGTCCTGAACTTTTGTGAGGAAAAGCTTTCATCCTACCACAAATGATTTAAATCTTCTTTTGCCCTCCAGCCCAACCTTATTCATCTCACTCAATTTGCAAACAGACTGTGAAACTCAGCTGCCTCCCTTAATGCTAGCCCAGTTTTAGAGTGTCATACTTACTAGCGTGACATTTGGTCCTGTTCACTGCTAACCCCCAGGCACCACTCTAAAAGTTTGTGTCCTACTCCCAGGCTCCTGTGTGTCCTTTCTTTTGGGTGTTGCCAGCCTTCCCTCACCCCAGGGCAGTGTAGGAGGGCGTCTCCCCTCCCTTACCCAAACGATTTCAATGTGCTCCAGTTTGCCTTCCAGTTCTAGCCATCCTCCCACTAATGCTGGTGATTCCGCTGGCCTTTCTCCCACTGTCTTTCCTTCCTTGCTCCCTGGCATTATTTTTAATTCACTTGTAGTCTGTAAAAATGATGCTGACATCAACTGTTGTTGTAGCAAGGGCTGAGATAAGTCAGAAGCATCTGTCTGCTGGGAGGCAATAACTCCACTACCCATGAGCTGCTTTGAAGTTGATAATTAGGGTCAGTGGGTATCATGTCACACAACATGTCCCCTGTTCCTTGCTAGCTCTCTGGTTCCTCCCTAAGTAAATCAATGGCCTGTGCCCATGGTTGCCTTTAAGGCACCACAAAATTCTGGAACTGGCTGATTTCTTCAGCATCCTCAAAAGTCTGCATTGGGGAAGGACACATGTCCTCTGGTTGAACAAAAAGTTTTGCTTTGCTTTGTGGGGAAAAAAGAGTTTCAGCTGAAAAACAAAACAAAACCTCAAATCATTGAAGAATGGTTACTTGCTTATCAAAAGATATTTCCCGGAGGTCTGTAAGACATGCAGGACGTCTTCGCACAATATTCCCTATACAAATACTCCAACCTGATCCCTTCTTATGGGGATTCTCAAGGAGAGAAAAAATAAAATTAAAATAAATAGAAATGTAAATAAAGTAAATTAAAGGAAAAGGCCATATGACAAGTTCACCAGATTATTGTAATTCTTCTTCAGCATATGATTAACTCCCAAATTTCAGAATACTAGGGATATGTATTAATACATTAATATAGTCAGGCCACAATTAGGGCACATAAAAAGGCATTTTGGACAACAGCATATAAAAAATGATTGCTGTAATCAGCCTGTTAATTACTTACTCTTTATCAGAATTTTTTTTATTAAATTTAGCTTGCTAGTTTATCATGATCATTACAATATTTTGCATTTTGCCATTACTGGGAATTTGATTCTGGGAAAAGCCGAGCTTTTAATAAAAAATACAATTTTAAAGGGTTTGAACCATTACATAAGACGATCTGAATATGCAAATTAAATAGGCTCTAAAGGCTCAGAAACCAGCAGGCAAATTGAAAGAACCTACCATTTATTAAAATAAAATAAAATGAAAAAAAAACCAAACAAAGAAGAACCTTTCATGATTTTTCAGGGCATTTTCCTACTGCTCAAGGATCTGATAAATGTGGTTTAAAACCCTGATCCAGATGATGTTGCTAAAATCACAAAACTTCTCAGAAGTAGAAACCTGCTGATGTACTCTTTAATTCATCTGGGAAACGTGTTTTGTGCAGAAGTGTCCCAACTGCTTGTGATTTCATTATGCTTTTCTCGATTCCTCCCCTCTTGCTCCCTTCTCTTTTCTGCTGGAGTGAGATGCTGAGCACTTGCACTGCTCCTGAGCCCTTCCCATTTGCTTTGCACTTGCTCTTTTGTTTCTACTGTTGTTTGCTTGGACTTCCCCCTAGGTTGTAGGTGCAAAGAAACAGCCAGTTGCAGAATTATGCTAAAGCAGCCCAAAAGGGGAAGGCACGTCACCAGCCCTGAGTCCCAGGGGAGCTGCTGTGGCATTGCACCAATCCCGGTGCCTTCACCAGCTTCTCCTTCCCTGCTACAGCAGATAATTCGTCCTCTTCTTCGCCTCTTTGCACTATTACCTGCCCCGCTGGTCCCGGGAGCAGCTAGGCAGCCCCCTCCTGGCCTCATCAGGCAGCTGGAGGGGTTGGAGTGCCAGGGAGAAAGGCTAGGGCATTTGAGACCCTGGCAAGCGGCACTGGGGCAGCTGTCCTTCTCGTGCTCCGTTTCTGCATCCGCGCTTGTTACAGTTTACATCACGTCTCTTCCGGCACAGCCGCGGCTGCTTTCCCGTGCCCAGCCCCTTGCCCAGTCCCTTGCCCCTCCAGCGGGAAGTGCCATCTCCCTGCCTGCTAAGCTTTCGGGGCTGACTCATGTTCGATGACAGTACTAAAGGCAGATGCTTCGATGGATAGGAGGATATTGGTAGGCAACTAATGCAACACACTTGTATTTGTCTTAACTTTCTAAAGGAGTGACTATGGCCATATCAAGCTCTCTTTCAAGCCATCAAACTGCACCAGCAAAAAAACGTTTGGAGAGGTGGGAAGAGGTGCTGGCTCTGTGTGACAAGCTCCCTCACCCTCAGTGCTGCTGGAATTATAATTTGATAGATGCTGTGAATCTAATTGCTATAACACTGGCTTCTTAAAGTCTTTGTTGCAAGTTTCCTCTGATTTTCTGCCTCTCAAATGAGGGTAAGAATGTCCTGCTGTGAGTGGAAGCAGGCACGATAAGCCCCCAATTACTTCCTGAAATCAGGTTTGAAGACAAAACCAGATCCGACTACTCATTATGGTGGAGATTTGCACTACTAAGCACACAGAGGGTGCTTTGTAAGCCAAGGTGAAGGTTCTGTTTAAAAGCACATCCCAACAGCTCCAAAGTCTTCAGTTCAAATAAATTGCACTAATGCAGCAGTCAACAATAAGGGCATTTGGAAATGCACGTTCATTTTCTAGTCATAAAGAAGTCCAATGCTATTTCAATTTCAGCACTTGAAAAACATCTGAATTACTCAGTGATATATCCAGTGAGGGACACTGGAGATCTAAAAAAGGCATTTGATAAGTGCTTCCATGCTCATTACCCATAAAGGCAAAATATGTTTGATCATCTCTACAAACCTCTACCTGAGATGGACTACTGTACTCTGCTCGTGGGTCTCCAGCTCAGCCCCCCACTGCCTCTGCTGCAGCAGACAACACTTCTGTATTTCCACTCTAGTTCACCTGTAGTGTGCTAGTTTTTCTTTCCCATGTCAGGTTTAGCCAATGGTCCCCATACCAGGAGGAGCCTTCATTCAGTGGTGGGAAGTTTTCTGCCTGGATATTGAGCAGAGTACTTTGAAATCTCTGGGAGTTTAAGGCACCAACCAACTACAGTGTTATTTTCTAACTCAAATGCATGAAAGGAACTAAAATATCATCTCTCTCTGCACTGCAGATCTATTTAATATTCCTCCCTTATCTGCAAGCACAAGTTCTACTGACATTAATTGGAGCTTTATATTCAAAATATAGTAAATAGCAAAGTCCTCAATGCAAACAGAATAGGAAAACAAAAACATATCAAACATGAGAGGAAAAACTTGTATGCCGGGCACCCAGCATCAGGGGTCACCACTGAAAAATTTGGATGTGATCATTCCATGCATTGTTTCTTTCCTCTGACTAGGGTTTGCAGTACCATATGGATAAATTCCTTTAAGTTAATTTGAATGCCTTGTTCATCCAGACATAACAGACCATCACATGATGGTTTGTGAATACACACATGAGCTTATCCTTATAGAATATCCCCATAGATGAATGCATACCTGACCCTCAAAAGACCAGTCTGTGTGATTTTGCCTGCATTGACCCAAGGTCTAGTCAAATGTGCACGTGTGAGGAAGGATGTCAGGTCATGTTAGTGTGCATCATGCACCCCAGCACACAACCAGGATGACTGTTGTGTGTAAAAATAGCAGGAAAACATGAATCTGCTTGTGAGCAAGTGAATCAGGAGCTGTGAGGGAGGTGGGGAAGAAGCCATGCCAGCATGTTATGTAGGGACTGCTTTGGAGACCTGTAGCTCCTCTGGAGGAGGGTCTTTGAGGCACTGTTGCGTTGTTCTGAAGGCTGTGGAGCACTTCTGATATGTTGAAACAAACTCCTCTGTACAAAATGCAGATCGGCTCTCTGTAAGTCTTATCAAAATATGATAAGAGGTGTTCTGGTAGATTCATCAGCAGGAACACAAAACCCCCTCCCTTAAATGGCAATTTTGGCCTCTGCTCTCACCCCTAGCTGGAAGGAGCAAGGTGATTATATGTGTTGGGTAGGGTGAGGAGGAACTATGTTTACTGTGGTAACAGATTGCCACAGAGTCATTTGCTCTCTCTGTTCACCACCAACTCTCAGACTTCACCTTTGAAATCCAGCAGCCATTCCTGTCAGGCTACATCATGGACAACCACTACCTCATTGTACAGATGCAGCCTGCATATCCTGGAGCTATTTTTGAGATGTCATGTCCTTCCCTGGGATGGAGAAATCATGGTAATGCATCTCCAGCCATTTTCAATGCATGTTTCACTGATTAAGTAGGCAATTTTTGCCTTCATAATTTTGGTGAAGGACCTACACTGTGATTCCTGTAGGATGACATCTGCAGAGCTGATTTTTTCTGACAAATGAGCAGTGCTGCAGTCACGCTGGGTTTTTCTCCAAGAAAATTGCCTGGAAACCTTCCAGTACCTCCTAATCCTGCCTTCTATCCCAGCAGCCAGTACAGCCCTAATCTGATCAGGTTCTGCAACTATTGGGCAATGATGACATGCTTGGGGTGCTTGTGTTCTTGTCCAGGAAATCCCATGATTGCTAACAAGTCCATCCTACTTTATTTAAAAAAAAAAAAAAAAAGAGAGAGAGAGAAGAGGGAGAGAAAGACAACCTATCTTTTTCTCTTGTTTCGTAAGATGCCCCTAGGGTGAAGGAAGAATCTTTTTTTCTGGGATAAATAAGTATGCAGGAATGTTCTTTAGAGGGACATAAAGACTCAGGGTTTCCCTAACCTGACCAGTCTGGTTCAGCCTGGGCTGAATAAATGTCTGTTTTGAAATGGGTGGAAAGTTATGGAAAAATCCCACTTTCTACATGGAAAACTCCCATCAGCTTCAGACAGAGTTTTGCTTAAATGTTGCCACCAGGGTATGGTCCAAAGAAGATGAAAGATGTATGCAAAGGAATGGCATAGCAGTGGTGAGACCCAGAGTGGCTTTTTCTACCCTGTGAGAGACAGATGCAGCCTCTGCCCATCAGGATGTGAGAATCCACAGTTTGCCGACCCGTGCGACAGATCTGCTACAGCACCTGCTGCGATTATTGTGCTTCTGATGGGAATGTAACAAAACTGGAAGAGCCAGATCAAAATCTGCCAGCACCAGGGAGCTATGAGCCTCTGAGAGCATGCAGCACAGGAGAAGGAGCTCAGGAGGGAGTGTACAGTTAATGGAAGATAAGAGCAGGGAGAACAGAGAGCCTTTATTTCAGCGATGCTTCATGGCCTCTGTGATGCTCAAAGTGTCAGCTCTGAGCTGCACAAGCTCGGGACAACTGCATGGCGGTGTTTGATGTGGCAAAGGACTGATGGGGTGCTCAAGACCCTGGCATCACCCCACTAAGTCAGTGCCCTGCCCCTGTGGGATGGAGCATGTCTGGAAGGCTGGCTCTAAAAACTTTCTGGGGAGAACCACATCCCCCAGCCCTCGCCACCAGAAAGCTGTACTGTCTGAGTGTGTAGAAGCCACACATCATTGCCTCAGTGAAGAACTCAGCTTTTCTTATCATTTCACAGTTATTTCTCTAAAAGGCACCTTTTCTGCCTGATCCAAGACCACATTGTGCCAGTGCTCACTGGAGGAGAGGAGAAAATATTTAAAGAGCTCTGAGGATCACTTAGTATTGAACACCTTTTTCTCCTTCTCAGGAAAGGCTCTTTCCACAGCTTTCCACCACCCTGCTCTCTTCCTTGGCTGGCTTTGGTGAGGGAGGAAGTGCTGTTCCACAAGATTTGCCTTGAGGAGGGGAACAGAAACCCACTGGAAATCCAAAGAAATCTTCCTCCCTGTCCCGTCATTTTTGGTGCTCACGACTCCTTTACCCCTTCGTCACCTCATTTGGGAAGAAGGAGAGGAGCTGAAAACACCTCTTAGATGCTTTCCTCAGCTTGCAAGGAGGAGCAGCTGGCTGTGACACCATGGTTGCCCTCTTCTCCCTTCACCACCTGTGGGGCAGAGAGTGCAGAGCACCAAGAGCTGTGGGTATGAGCTGGGTGGTGCAAGATTGACAGGATGTAGGGCTCTTGTTGGGGTAAAAATATTGCAGAGCTGCTGGGCATGTGGGTGCCTCCACTGGGGATGGGGCTTGGGGAGGGTTTGTAGAGCAGAACAGATATTGAGACAAGTGTATTTAGGTGACAGGAAAATCAGGCTCTTTTTGGGCTTTGTGAGCTCCCTGATGGACTCTTAAAGTTAATTAGCAGGTGGAAGAGTGAACCAAAATAGGTACAGCAATATACCAAGCCCTTAATATATGTGCACTCATGCATTTTTCCAAGCCATTTTAGGAATGGCCTGGCAGTGCTTGGGTCTTCAGACCCATCTCTCCTCTCATTTCTTATTTACAAGTGACCCTGAATAAATGTGTTTAACCTAACAGGGAAAGGCAAGTCATTTACTTGCAATTTCATCAATATACTTCTCAAGATAGGCAATATAAAGGGGGGGTGAGGGGCATTATCTGAAAAGGGGGTGATAACAGACACCTTTGAAGATGAAAACCAGGTTGTGAGTGACTGTTGAAAACACAGTTCTCACTAGACATCAGTAGGTGCTGAAGAGGCAGAATCCAGCAAGATAACAATCTGCGGAGGGTGAAGACATCTAGGACTACAAGAATGGTGAGGTGGGATAGGTGGAAGCTATCAATAAATACTTGGACCTTTCTAATGGGCAGTAGGTATAAGGAAGGTGTTTCAGGATGTATTTCATGTTCTTTTCCTGGTCAATATTGTGCCCTATATGCAAGCAGGGAAAATAAGAAGCTCTGATTACCCTGCTAGGCAGAGCTAAAGGGGGGGTGAGAGACAGAGAGATAGAATTGGGACGAAGCAGATGGTAGCATATAAAATGATATTATCTGTGTCTTAGAAATGTTTTATTTTCTCCTTTGCTTACAGAGATGCCATTTCAGATATAGACATCTCTCCTTAAAGATGTCAGGTTAGATGGCCTTGATTTGGTCCCAGTCTGTCACACACTCCCAGGGGAAGAGGTATATGTGGCCCTGGTTTTGCAACAAAGAGCCATCAAAACCTTCTGCCTTGCTTTTGGTGTAAACAGAGACTTCTGTCAGCTTCTATGTCCCTGCCATGTCCCTGCCATTTCTCGACAGATGGTTTGTCTGCTTGTACATTCACTCCCAATCAATCCTCTTCTAGATGAAGTGTGTCAGGCTTTAATAGAAAAGGCCTATTTATGATATTTTTTTAAGCTACTGAAGATAGTTTTGTTTTGTGTTAGATAACAATCTTACAGGCAGTTTATCTGTCTGGCATATGCACCAGGCTGAGAAAGTGGAGAGCAAGTGCAGTGAGGAGAATGGTCACTCAGGGTCCAGTTCAGTGAAGGATCTGAAGTACTCTGCCAGGTTTTAAAGAAATCAGCATCTCATTACATTTAATATGGAAGGCTGCCCTGCTGGCTCATGCCAGCAACAGTGAAAGGAGGAATTCCCAATCCAGCTGCTCACAGGGCTCAGAAGACGTCCCTACTCCAGGATGGTGGGTATTCTCCATCACCTGTTCAGCACAGCCAAAATGCATTGGTGGTGCTGCTGCTGCTCATGTAGAGATGCAGCACTTCGGACAGCCAAGGAAATTCTGACATTGCAGACAGCCTCTTTTATAGACTGGGGTCCTCCCAGGATGAGTTGGAACTGGCCAGTTGTCTCCAGCATTGCCACTCTGGGTTTGGGTAACAAAGGCCAGTTTTAGACATCTGTGACTCCTCTGGATCTGTCACTTGGATATATAATGATGCAATATGAGACAGCCCACCCTTTGTATATAGTATCTAGTCTCTATCAGTGGCCCAATTTCTACTTTCTGTGGGCTTGCTAAGATGTGTTTCCACAGTAGCTTGCAAAATTTAGGGGGTTTCAACAAGCGGATCTTAATTTGCTGTGATTAAAGATTAGATCTGTGTTGTTTTGCCACTGATGAATGTAAACAAAGACCCAAATCTTTGAGCTATAGCCCATATGCAGCTAACAGTAGAGAAAAAAAGAGAGCTCTTGAGGACTGAACTTCAGGAATATTTTATTACAAAAGAAGCCAGTCTCTTTTGTAAAAGCACCACGATTTAAAAGAGGTTGGGCTTTATATTTTTTGATTTCACATTTCTTTATATAATTTTTCACTGCATCTTGTAGACTGGAGTATGTTCTCAGTGGCCTCTCAACTTGCCCATTTCAGTGATGGAGTTTTAGAGGATAAAGAAGTAATGTTGAGCAATACAGGCTGTTAGAAAGGCAGCTTTCAGTGGTTGAGCTGGGACATGACCTTTTGTAGCCAACAGGTCCCTCTGCCTGCAATGATTTTAGATCAGTTTAGTTCATATCTATGGTAATGTAAATTAATGGAGATCAGTGGAGTTCACTTAGTAGAAGTGAAGGGAGCCCTTTAAGTTTCTACATCTGGGTAGTCCATTTCATAGAGGCATAATAAGATCATGGCTCATGGTCACTTTGTATGTGCTCGTTGAGCAGACAATGATACATACCTATAGCAGCCTGCAAAATTTAGGTGTGAACCCTTGATTCAGCTTTAGCTGCTGCTGAAATTGTTTCAACATGTGCTTATAATGATTTAATAAGCAGATCAGTACATCTCAGCTTGTTGAATTAATTTGTGGTTGGCTTAAAGAGGCAGGGCAAAGGGCGAGGAAAAGGCAAAATTATCTGTCGTACCACAACATTCTTCCCTGAACCATGACTTTTATATAATATATAGATATTGTTTTTCAGTCCTGTTTCCATTGGTTGTTCAAGAAAGACTGTTCAAGAAAGGTTGTTCAAAAAAGATAATAAATCAAGTTCAAAATGCAGATTGAGAAAAATTGAAGTGTTTTTTTAGTCATAGAATTGTTTTGATTGAAAAAGACGTCTAAGACCATTGAGCCCAACTATTTTGATCCAGTTACAGCTCAATTTTCTCAGTTCTGAGACTTTACTGCAATGGAATATATAAATTATATATAAACATATTAGAACATATATATATGTATGCAAAACATACAGTGCAAGAAGTACCCTCTTTTTGCCAGTGCCAAGGAACCACCTTTGATTTTCCAGCTAATCATTGCCTACAAGGGACACCTTGCTGCTGGAAGTGATCACGGTGCTTGGAGCTGGGAACATGCTGGAGCCTGGCAACAAATCTTCTGGAGGGAGACCCCTGAGGCTGAAGTGTAGCGATGATGTCAGGCATCACTGCTCACCCCCTCCAGCCCACTGTGTGCCCTGGGAGCTCCTGCAGGGCCTCTCCTGCCACATGCACAAGGCCCTGGGGAAAAGCTAGAGCTGCTGGCTGGCAATAGCTCTCATGTGTACTTGTAAACCTACTAGAGTTCAGAAATGTTTCAACAAAACAAAGCAGCTGGTTCTCTTTTGCTGCTTACTGCATTTTGAAAAAAAAACAGAACAGCAAAGGGTGAACAGATTTCAGAAAGCCTTTCATGGTCTGTCTTACGCATTCTTGATGCAAGGGAGGCAATGCTTTTCCTCCTGTGTGTGCTACCAAATGTTTGCAGGGCAGTGTTTAGGCAGAGGCGGTTTTTAGCCAAAACTCAGCCAGCTGAAGCTATTCTAAGGAGGGTCATTTCTATTTGAAAATAAAAACTGGAAATTGCTTGGGAAATTGATTCCAAAGAGAAGGCTAAGGATTAGATACACATGAGGTTATGGTCAGGAATACAAATAGGTTACAAAGGGTTAAGATGAAATACACAAGTAATTTCCTTATGGCACAAGTGTACTGCAAACCAAGAAATTTCAGAGGAAAGAATAAACGTACCAGAAAACAACCTAAACAAAATATGGTGCCATATGGAAACTTACAGCAAAGGCACATAATTAATCTTACCTCTGTCCTTGTAGTGGGACTTGGCATTCCCTGTGCTTATGAATTATAAATGCAGCAATGTTTGCTACATATCAATGCCTTTGGTCAAAGAAATATAAAATTAGTTGTTAATCAAAACAGACTGCCCGTCTCCTTCTTTGTGTCATGTATATATAATGCTAAGATAAGGCAGTTTAACTACTCATTTGGAGATTTTAATGTGCAATAAAAATCCAGGTTAAAAAAAATTTCAAACTCTGAAGATAAAATGAATCTGTTAGAGGGGCTATTAGGTATTCCAGCCAGCAATGCTGATCTCTCATGTGACATTGACACATGTGGAAGTGTTAATCCAGCAGCTGCCCTCTCACCCTGCCTGCTAGCTCTTTGCTCTTCCCTAAATAATTTTTCCTGTTTTCTCGTCCACTCCAAACACCCAGTCTGACTTCCTCACCTCAAAAACAAAAAGTAAAAAAAAACCCAAACTATTAAATCCAATCTATTTCCATGAGTGGTTCACTGCATGGCTGCATAGATAACTCTGAGGGGAAAGCAGAATAAATAGGACTTAGTAAGCTGTCACTGACACTCTAAGGAGCTTCTCTTCAAGTCACTCTGTCATTGTAATGTCTCTTTTCAGCACTGCAGCTAAAAGCAAACATTAGAGGCTTTTAAGGCTGGAGAGTTACAAGAATTCCCCTGTTCCTTGCTAATGTTTGCTGTGACTTGTATTAAATACAGGAGCAGATCATATCGTACTATGTCTACCTAAGGGTTGGTTTGATTCTCTTCCTCCTTATGGGCTATCAAATGAGCCTTGCAAAGCTGTAGATGAGGAAAACCTGGGGTAATGATTTTGGAAAACATCATTAAACTCCAGTGACCCCCAGTACTGATAGAACCCTACGATAGCTGCTGTAAAGCTGAAGGTGGACAGGCCCTTTCCTCCCAAGAACACCTTATTTGCTTTTCAGTCTTGTAGCTCCTGTCTTGTGAGCTGTCCTGAGCACCCTAATCCCCAGGGGATAAGATGTGCACTGTGGATCACACTCAGCTCTGCAGAGGGCAGAGTGTCCTGTTTTCCTTACAGCACTCCAAAGGTAATAAAACACCAGTCTGTTGCTGCACGTTGGAGACATGCAAAACTGGCACAGGTGTTGGTGTAAGAAAGATAAAAATGTAGAGAGCTTTGTGAAACTGTAAGGTGTAGGAAGGCAGAACGACTTGAAGCTGCTCTGGTCCCTTCTGGCAATACTTGATTCATGTGGTGTGTGGCAAATTCTCCAGAGATGCATTGTATTGTAGTGGGATCTCACCGAAAATTCTACTTCTTACCTAAGACCTTTAGTTCTCTTTAAATTTATAACTTTCTTCCTTAAAGCTTGCATCTGATCCTGGTGCGGAAGTATTTTATGTACCATGAATATTTGCTACACTTAAGATTTCAGTGATCCATGAACTACAGAGAGCATTTCTTCTGGAATGCCTTTAGCTTATATTTTAAGCTAATTTAGAGATTGAAACTAATTTATGCAATTTAGAGATCATCACAAAAAGCAAGTTTATGGCTGTCTTGGAACTTGAAAAATTTTCTATAATCAAAATAATCCTTTTATTGTCTTTTCCCATACTACTGGCAGCTGTGCAAAAAAAAAAAAAAAAAAAAAAGAGTAATTAAATTCTTTATTAGTGAGGGTTATTGAACCACAGTTTTCTTTTGTATAGAGAGGAATATGGAAATGATGTTCTAGGTCTCAAACCTGGAAGCAATATTGCTGATTCTGGCCAACAGCAGCATGAATGTTATTTCTTTTGTCTATTTCTTGCTTGTGCTAACCCACAGCTCCACTAGAGGCAAACAAAAATTGGGTATTTTTCTCAAAGCATCTGACAACTTTTATTTTTAAGGAATTTTTTATCATTTACCATGTGTAAAGAAGAGCCCAATCAGTCACATCTTATAATTTTATAATAACGGCACTAATTAAACGTGTGTGTGTGTATATCTATATCTATATATATCTCTATATATAGATATATCTCCAAACATTCAGAGGATGATAGAAGATGACTGCTTTTACTGCTTTTAAGTTGACAAATTTCTGTCATAGTTTTTAAATTCTAATGCATTCAGCTATATCCAAGCATGAACATAACCCAGCTTTTGCAAGGTACTGAATGTTGGAAGACCTATTTGTATTATATCTTTTAAGATGCCTTGTTGGAAACAGAGGCTCTGAATCATTTTCATTGAGGAGTAAAATGCTGTTGTTCCCATGTTAGTTAAAAAGTAATAAGAAATTATCAGTACCCAGGCTCACATTTCTGTTGTTCTGAATCTATCTTATTCATAACCTCCATTACTGTTAAAAGGCCCAGACAGCAGAATTATATATTATGGAAATAGAAGTGTTAACCATTTTTTCCATGTGTTTTGGCAGTAATGACTCAGAGCTAAACTGGTCTCCCTCTTGTATGTTACAAACGGTGCCCTGCAGTTCTGTTGTGTTAAAAGCCCACCTCTCTGGCTTCTCTTCTGCAGAAGGTGTTCAGCTCAAAGATGTCCGTGCTGCTGGCACAGGTGGGATGCCACCTGCCTTGGAAGTTCTGAAGGTGGAAGTGGAGTGAGAAAGGAGTTGTCATTGCAGGGAGGGATGTTGTGGACTCTCACATCTTTGTGTCACTGGGGTAGCCAGGTAGTGGATGAGCAGCACCTGACACTTGGGCTTTTCTTGCAATCCAAATAAGCAGCAGCTTTGCAGGGGTCTGATCTGTAGAGACACGCTCAGCAAAACTGAGTATCACCATGGGCTTGTCCCCAGTTAGTATTATTTTTTTTCAAACTAGACACTTGACCTTTGCTAATAGCAGATTGAATGGTTTCCTAAAGTTTTACTGAAAAATAATTGCACTGGGACTAGGTAAAGCACAAATCTCTTTGAACTAGTATTGCACAATCTACTTAAAGTTTCTTATTTTAAGAGTCAATGAGCAATGAGAATCTTAGCGCAACAGATTAGATCCTGAGCATAATTGCTGTATGATTTAGATTTCATCATCTTGAAAGCTATGACCCACTTTCCGAGCATATGCCTATGCTGCATTCAGAGCCATAAGTGCAATGCAGATGCACTGAACTGACCTTGAACAGAAGTGCTGAAGTGCCAAAAACAGCTGAGGTGCCTGTAATCACCCAGCTACAGCAGCAGCCATCCTAGGCCAAATGACTTTGATCCTTGTGTGGGTCTGAACTTCAAGTTTTCTTGCCATTCTCCTTTCTTTTCTGTTCAACGGAGAAGATTTTGGTTTTGATGAATCAACACTCTCATGAGAGGTTTCTTCCCAAATAATCTTCAGACTGAAGCTGAACAGTCTCAAACACTGTCATTCAATGTGGAAATGCAGTGTCAGGATGCCACTGACTGCCTATGAGGGAAGATGGTTGTTACAGCCTTAGGGTAGGTCATTCTAGACTTGGATTCTGCCACTTATTCTGTGTCTTTGGGCAAGTAATTTCAGGTCAGAGGGAACAAAATACAGAAATGATTGCCTAATTCCTGCTTAAGGCCTCCTACTGCGGTATCTTGGTCTTGCTCTTCCACATTCCTGTCTCTTAAATGAGACTTCCCAAACTCACTGTGTTGCTATCAAGAGCTCATGTATTATGGTGTGAGGCAAATGGCAAAAGTTGGCCGAATTTCTAAGACAGATAAATATAGTAACCAAAATGAGGACAAGAGTCTCACAACCTAAACCTGCACAACATGAGGTGAAGGCTGCACTTGGCCATGCCTGGTGCAATTCTCAGTCGGCTGAAGGATCCCAGCTCTGCTGCAGTTGACTCCACAGGAAAACTGTACCAGTGCACATCTGCTGTCTTAATGCTCTTAATTTAGTGATTACTGGACCACAGAAAGGGGACTTTCCATCCCTTCTCTTCTCACTGCTGTCTATCCACCTGTGAAATGAATATAAATCTGAGGGTACAATACATTGTCTCAAGTTGACAATTTCTTCAAGTTTCTCTTATCTCCTATTCCTTGTTTATATTTTTGCTGATAACTTTATAGTATTCTCATTGTTATTTTTTTTTTCTTATATACAGTCAAAATAGATTCTTGATTACTACAGTGGGGAAGGACACAAAAACTCAACCAATAGATATTGAGGCTTTACTTCCCTTAGCTTTCTGGTAAATTTTTGATCTTCCTTCCCCACTTCCCTCCCCCCACTCTTCCCCCAGTATTTTTTTACCAGTAGGTCCAGTTTCATAACATGCTATTTGTTATTATAAAGGTGCCTCCAGAATCCCCTCAACTTGTATCCTTCTCAGCAGTTGGTTTGCACTTTCTTGGTGCTGTTAGCTCTCATTGATTCCCCAGAGGTTTCAGTCAAATGTTCATGTAATTGCAGTGAAGAATAGTATATCAAATTTTTTGCATACCTAATGAAGATTTTATAGGAAACCTAAAAATAAAAATATTTGTATTAATAGTGGCACCATCTATTGTTTGTCCAATGTTTTCCATGATGAGCTCCTGTTCCCTATGGTTATAACTTTGCCAAGTGGTAACAATAGGAAATAAAAGCTTCCCTGCTGGGCATCTGCTCATTTAGCTGAAATTTAAGTGCATAAATAAAAGAGTTCAGTCCCTTCCAAGAATGTGGCTAGAAAATATGGGTTATTTTATGATACTAATTTCTGTCTTTCATTTGGAAACTCCAGTGGGTGCCTATTCTTACAGGAGGGACACGAAACTAACCATAGATGAGTTTTGTATACTTTGTATCTCTAGAAAAATGAACCCAAATATGGCCAAATTGTAGACCTTTTAGGGCAGAAAAAAAAATGCAGCTAGCAGGCTTTGTAAATCTCTGCTGCAGCTGTGTGCTAAATACCTTGAAAAGTCCGTCTGAGCTGGACACCATTCCTTCTGGACTGTGTAATTGCAGCTCTGAGCTGTCATGGCCTTGGGTTCTGTTTTTCCTGGCCTCCTAATGTCCCTCTTTTTCTGGCAGGTGGTAGTAAGGAGAGATAAGTTTGGTTTAAATATAGGAAAAATCAGAACTAGAGCCTGGACACATGTGAGCAATTTTGGACAAGGATAGAGCAAGGGCAGAATGGGATGAGGGGAAATTTGGGCTGGGTGACAAAATGTAGGAGGCTGGGACTGGGAATGAGAAGCCAGGAATGGGAAAAGATGAGTCTGGATGGTCTGGGAGCAAAAGAGGTCAAAAACATGGGAGGAAAACATGTGACTGCTTATACTGGATCCCTGCAAAGCCAAGGGGAATCCATGAGAGGTCCATAGACTTTGATTAATCCACAGACAGATTTGACCCTTGCCTGTTCTCTCGGGGACAGGGCCACTGAGAAGGCAATCACCTGCAAAACACTTTGCAATGTCCTACAATCCTCTGGCACTTGCTGAGCCAGTCAGCTCCGGCCCTGGTGCTGACCATTCTGCTGAAGGCAAAATCAAGGGGTGGGGAATCAGTATTTTCACGTGTTTTTAAAAAAGGAAGAATAGGCAAAAAAAAACCTCTGCATTCCTACCTTCTCCCCATTATTTTAGAAGAACATGCAGGTTTGTTGTAAAAACCAGATATTCAAAAGGTAGGAACTCTTGGAATTCGTAGAATGTCTATGACTTTAATTTAGATGTTGGCTCAGGATTTGCATTACAGTCTCTGTTCATAAAAAGAATTAATAGCTACCATGGAAAGCTTTGGTTGCCTCAGGGTCACTGACCACGATCTGACTATGTTTAATATAGGCAAGAGCACACAGACCACCAGTAGTGCATGTCTACTGGTTATCCTGAAAATTAAATTCTTGACAAGGTTAAATTAAGAAAGAAGTGCATGGGAAATGAAATAGAAATAGAAAAATAAACCCAGAAATTTATTTTGAGACTTTATTCAGATAGAAAAGTGTCACATTTCCCCCTTTGTCAATGAAGGACTAAACATCAGTTATGATTCAGTGGCAGAAGGAAATCAGTTGTTGAAAAGACAACTTCTATAGTGAAAAAAAGAACAATCCATAAGTAAGACTTCTTCCAAAGTAAGACGTCATCATGTGATGAAAATAAGTAAATAAAAATCTGCAAATGACAGCCAAGGATAATATGAAATAATTTAATCACTAGGATCAATGATAATGGTTTAGGCCCATCACTATTAAAAGCAGGAAAAAACAATATCAGTGATGCACAGCAGGCAAAAATATTTCAGAAAAGTATTCTTCAGAATAGAGCATGGTGTTCTTGTATTCTGGCAGAATCATACATGATTTTCAACACATCAGCAGTTAAGTATGTTCAGAAAACACCTTGGAATCAGAAAATTCCAGAAGACTGAGAAAATACTGAGTCTGTGCCAGAATTTAGAGGGTGTGACGAGCCACTAATTATAGGCTTGTTAGCTTACATCAGTTGTAGCAAAATGACAGAAAAATGACATGGGGCTTCAAAGCAACTGACATATACAAATATAATTATTGCCATCAATCTGGTTTAGTGAAAATGAGTTATTGTAAAGCAAGCCTGATTTCACGCTTGAGGAATTTGTATAATTAGCTGATAAAAGTACTGTAATATATTTAGATTTATTAAGGCTTTTGACTTAATACTGGGTGGTGTTCTGTTAAAAACATGAGTGCTGGCCAATTTTCAGAGGTTTTATTGCAGATATGTTGCAAATATGAAGTGCACCTGGTAATTAGGGTTTAAATACATGCTTGTCTTTAAATCAGTCTTCTTCACATCTCTGGTTAAATATCCATGACCTGACAAAAGTCAGGTAATTTGGAGACGATGTTTGTGAATGAAAGATGCAATGTTGCTGTGAATAAGTGCCTAGGATATGTACCTCCAACAGAGCACAGGAAAGGCATTTTATGAGTTTCATGTGAATGTGAGTATCCCAAATCCTAGTTTTAACAAACTACAGTGTCCAAAATTAGGCACACTTGGCATATACATCCACATAAAGACAGTTTGAGGACGTCCTACAGGCACTTAGAAGTTTGCTCTGAACAAGTCCAACTCACTCAAGGACTGGACCAAAAGCTCCCCATGCTCCAGCACTGATGGGCAGTGCTTGCTGAGAGAGATGTGGAGCCCTGTGATTTGTCCTGTAAGAGATGCTGCTGCAGAAGGACTCGCTGGCCTGAAGAACAAGGAAATGGCCGGAGATGAAAGATGTGAGGAGTTTGCTGTTGGTTTGTGTGAACTTGAGCTGTGTTGTATGTACAAAAAGAAAGGCAGTTTATAAGATCAGAATAAAACTTCTGAGATTGTTTATGAAATATGCCTAATTTTTGTGGCCTGTAATTACAGAGAATGATATCTTATCAGAGCACAAGATATTATAGTAGCACTGTAGAAGCTTCTACAATATAGAAGTATTATAGTAATAATCATCCTAAAATTTCTGTGCTTAATATCTTGAAAAAAAAATCAATTGTTTCTTTGCAAGGATGGAGAATCAAGAATTTTTTTTTTGTGGAAAAAAACCCCAAAACAAGAAACCAAAAAAACCAACAAAACAAAACAAACACTAACCAACCAGTAAAGCACTGGTCTCAACATCTAGTTCCTATTTCCATTCTTTTTCTATAAAAATGATCTCTGTCCCCTAACCCTACCTGTCATGGAAAGCCTTGAATGTGTGCTTTCTCTGACTAGCACTTTCCTTCTTACTTTTATTTTTCCTCAGAGTACTAAGAACATTTGTTTTGCTTTGTTAGCTATTTTCATTCTTTCTAAACAGCGGTCTAGGCTCAGATAAAGGATATATCCTTGCCCAAATATATGCCCAAATGAGTTCAGGGAAAGGCAACAAGATCCCTGAAAGGTTTTTTTCAGGGAATTCTGGTATTTCTCTTTCATTTGTTAGAATCACTGAAGTGCAGTAATACAGATTACTGCTTGGATGTTGTAGTAATAGCAGTGTTTTCAGTGCCATAGGCAACACATGGAAAAAACATTCCCACTTTACTGCTACATGTAATGTAGGCTGTACAGGCTGCTCTGTGTTTTACATATTAACAGAGATGTACACATCACCGATAGGGGATGGGTGAAGAATTGCTTTTCCTTCCCCTTCTCTCTACATACATTTCACTTAGCTCTGCTGTTTCAATGTTCAGCTCCTATTGTTAAAAATAGAGTGTGAGACATTAAGAAAGCACTTGAAGGCACTTGAAGGTAAAGGAGATGGCTCAAACAAAACTGGGAGAGAACAGAAAAGGACATTTATGTAGTTGTCCTTAAATGGGTGTACATTGAGAATGTAAGGATGTCCCTTACAGACAGATTCTGCAGGAAGGTGAGCACCCTTCACTCCCATCAGATTCTGCAGCATGAGAGGATCTTCTGGCATCTCCCAGGAGCCAAACTACTGGTAGAAAGCAGCCAGAGCACCATCCATACCTGGGTACTTTCCTGGCCTTCATTATGTGCAGGGTATGAAAGTCTGCAGCTAACAGGGTTGCCTTTATTTTTCTATGTCCAAGAGCAGGCTGTAACTCCACCTGCCAGTGAGAAGGAAAGTTATTCTGCTGGCTGTGCATTGCCCACTCTGACAGTGTTGTCTGGAAAGAGGAGGAGGTAAAGGAAGGGGGTTGTCTGCCCAACACTGCAAGAACCTGGACTTAGCCCACATGAACCATTTTTTGAGCTCTTTTGCAGACACTCTTACTGGGAACACAGCATATTATTTCTTCCCAAGAGGAATCTATTATTTCCATTGAGATCCTTGATATTATGCCTCTTAATTCATGGTATGCACTCAGCCACCAAATATGCAGGCCTGTATATATGAAATATGATTTCTTTCTTACAATGCAAGAGATTCTGGCCAGTAATAGTATTCATGCACTTTTAAAATAAAAATAAGAGGAACTCGTCCTAAACAACAACCCGTCACTTAGTGTCATCTTTGGCAAAGACTGAGATGCTCTCATACAATGGTGTGATTTGAAAAGTGACAGGGACAAGGGACAAGTTACATGGAATTTGGAGGGAGGCTGCAGTGGAGAGCACTACCTCTCTAGCATAGTTATTCTGAACACTGGTCCTGCTTGTGGTTCCCACCCAGCTCCTACTGTGTCTGGTCACTCACTTGTACCTAGCACATGAGATTTTGGAGTGGTGGAAGGTTGACATCCCTGTACTGTGATTGCAAGATCCAGACTTCACTGGAAAGCACCAAGGGTCTGCTGTGTAAGGATTCTGCTCACCTCACAGATGCTGCAAGCTTGTGATGCAGTGATGGAAGTGCTCCCTTCTGCAGGTGTAGCAGCAAAGTCATATCTAGAAGAGCCATCTCACCTCCTTAGGTACCCCCCTCCGCATTTCCACTGCACCCCAGCTCAGCCCATGCTGACCTCCAGTGATGCAGCACACAAGCTGGGAACTAATGTCCAGTGACTGCAGGTTGGAGGCTTTGTTATGTGCTGGAAGAAATTAAGACTGCTCTAAACTAAGTGGTGTGTTCTGTAACTAACTGTGAATATTGCTTACAAACTTATTTGGTATAGAGTTATTATATTTTTTAAAATGTGTTAGAGAGTTATGATGAAACAGGATAACTTGCTGTTTTTCTGTCAAAGAAACCAGGAAATTATACATTTTTTGCTAGTTATGCAAAAATATTGGTTTTGGGAAGTTTAATATGAATTACTGACTGTCTTGATCTTTATGGAAAAGATGAAGATATAAATTGCAATTAAATGGTAAACTTTGTTCTTGATTTTTTTGTCACTGATTTTCAAGACCTGTACCATAGTACTTGCAGCATAGCAAATGTGGATTTAAGTTGTTTTGATCACCTGCAAGACAGTATCAACTGCTCTGGCATCATATATGAAATAGAAAACAATGACGGTTGCTCCAAGACATGGATTTTCTCTGTAGCCATACAGCTACAGTTCTTGAAATAAAAAGTATACTGAGTATCCCCTCCTAGGCCAGCACTTCCCAGGGCCCTGTAGCAAGGCAAAATTCCCATATGGGCCAAAATCTGTCTAAGAAACACATAGAGCTTCACTTCCATGGAAAGTGACTTAAGCCGAGCAATTAAACCTGAGAGCACATGACTTCCTCTTCATAAAATATTGCATCTTGCCATCCTTATTGATGTTTAGGGGCTAGCAGGACAACCAAGGAGGAGACTACGCTTTGCTAGTAAAAGTCTTATTCTGATGGTGCTGTTATTGCAAATAACTCTTGTTTCAGTGGCCCTGGACATATATTTGGAAAACAAAGATACCTCTTAGGTATGGAACACTTTCTGGACAGAGAAGTGCTTGTGGTCACAATGGATCTGTGCACATCTGTGCACATTATCAAAGCTTATCTGGCTACTAACATGTTTTTGGAACACAATCCCCCATTCAAGAACTACACACATGGTGTATCCTTTTTTTTCCCAGTGGCAGGTACCCTCTTTGCAATTTCACCTCCAAATTTACTGCTGCCAGTTGACTGGTATCAGCAACATGGCTGGAATGAGTGAGGACAAGGCCTAAACACAGTGCTGGTCAACTGAAATCACTTACCTGATTTAAGTCAGCTGAGTGGTTTGCAACCAACAGGTTTGTGTTGGTTCACAGCTCTTACTGAGTTCCCAGGTGTCTCAAGAACTTGTTTATACCAGAGAGATGGTCTGTGTGGGTTGGGCTTGCATGTAGTGAGCAGTTCTTTCATTTCCACTGCTGCTTTTGGCTTTTAGGCCTTCACTTTCCCCTTCTGCGTCACAATGATTTACCAGGCAGTAGTTCTCTTTGGTCCCAGTGTTTTTGCTGTTCTTTGAAGGGATATGAAGCATTCTACCTGCTGTCTTTCCCATAATCATTGACATGGGTCTTACAAAGTCTTTGCTTTGTGTGCTCCACCTAGAAACCTGAATTCAGGTGGCTGGCTGGCTGATGTCTTCTATCTACTTGCATTTTCTGAATTTTGCAATAGACTGAGGACTCACTATTTCTATTTTCACTTCACGTGTCTGTGCTAATAGTCTGATGTGAGTAGGAAATCAGGTTTGTGTAGTTTTTTTGCAACAGACATATAAACTGTTTTATTTCAACAGCATACACTGGAGGTACTGTGAGGCTGCCTGCAATGTGTCTCCATAGATGTTGTCTCATTGCTATTGACAATAACCAATTGCCTTCTCTATTTTTGTTAGAAGACAGGTTGTATCTTATTCTGATAGCTTCTTCCTCTACCAGATGCTGTTTCAAATTTTCATAAAGACAAACTCCTGGAAGACAATCCTTTTCCAGCTTAGGTATGTTTTTGTTTTGCTCTCCATAGTTCAAACACATACCAGCTCTTCCTGTTTTAAGAGCAAGGCTCCCATCACAGTTACAATCCCTGAACCTCTGCTGAAGTTGATACAAGGTAAGAATGGCTATAGTTATCACTCTATCACATTGCATATTTCAAGCTTGTCTGAAAAACTTGAAAGAAACTCTGCCAGTTTACAACTAATAATGTGAGCTAAATTAGTATTTCAAGTAGGGGACATGTAAATGCCTTTAAGTCTTTAGTCATTTCCAGTGTTTTAGTAATACTAAGTTTCATTTTGGTTTTAGTTTGCATTTAGGTCTATTTTCATGACCTCTCATGAGAACTGAGTTTGCGGTCATGATCTCTTGCAGCTTCTGTCCTCTTGCATCAGTGTCTGTGATGCAAAACACTACTCGCTGCCATGACAGTGGCAGGGAACCTTGCCAATTTGCCCAGTGTACATGGTGATGTTTGAGATCCATCCTGTGGCAATGGAGTCCCACCAACCATCACCCAGGGTGTGTTTTGAGCCTGCCCACCTGCTAGGTCTCAGGACATAGCGAGGAAGATGCTTTCCTGAGCTCGTAATGCTTGTCACAATCAGTGGCAGGCACCAAGAAGCACTTCTTTTTCTGTGGCAATTAAATAATTCTGTTCCCTTGTATAGTGAGCTTGCTTGAGTTTATGTAATGATGAACCTTGTTTGTCTTCTGAGCAGTGACTATCCTGCTTATCTACTTTCTGAGCTCCTGCTTTATATAAAAGCTCCCCTTGATCTCTTGTCTCCTATCAATTAATTGTTCTCTTCTTACCCTCACCTTTTTTTTTCTTCTTTTTTCTTTCTTGAGTATTCTGAGAGGTAGGTGTTCTGTAGATTTTTCTGGGCTATTTCCTGATATAGCTTCCTTGCCTTTCAAACTCCTTTCACCAGCTTTGCTGCAAGGAAGCTCCAGCACATTGTCTGCTTTGCGTAGGCTACTCATTCTCCTGGTGTGTCTGTTCTGTGTAGGCTCCTTATCCTTCTGGTGTGTCTGCTATGAACTGCTCATCCCAGGAATGCTGTGAGCAGGATAGGGAGTCTGTGCTCTAATTGAAAGGAGGATCTTTCATTCTGTGCCACCTGATGCTTCAGTCTGCATACTTTTTCTCTTGAGATTCCTCTAGTAATTTTCTTTGTCCTGATGCTGTTTGTCATGCTACCAAGGATGTATAATGTATCCTGAATTGTAGCTGCTGTTTTGTGTGGCACCAAACAGAGGCAGCCTTGCAGGTTGAGTGCCACATACTTTCTGTTTGATGTTTTACTTAGTGTGTGTTGTTTCTGTCTCCAGACCAGAGAGCTTGTCCACCTATGATATTCACGTGAAGAAAGCATTGCTGTATCCTGACTGTGTCTGAGCTACTTCACACAATTCCTTCTTCAGCATTATCTTAGACCATATGGAGCATGAGGTGAACATCTTCACAAGCCACTTGGGCCTTGCCATTTGTCTTTTTCCTGCCAATTTGGAGTCATAGAAATTCACTCCAAAACTCTAAGGCTCATGTCTCCCTTAATTGTGGTACTTTCTGTGTATCTCTGATATGAGTTTTCTTGTCACTACCATTATGTGTGACCCAACAGGCAGAACAGTCACCTCTCTTCTGATACCATCCATTAGACTTCCTTCTGCATTCTTCTCTCCTCTGCTATACTTATCAGCTTGCTGAAGAGTATCCACCGTTTTCCTCCTAGAGCTGCTCCTTGCAGCCCCTTTTAAGCTGTTCTAGGTCTTACTGAAGAGTCAAACAACTGCAAATACTGTCAGATAGGAACTGGTGGGGGCAAGGAGTTGAAGGGCTGCTTGCGGTGACAGCTTGCCACTAGCTTAGTTTAGTTGTGCCAGGATGTGCCCACTTAGTGATCTGACCAAAGTCCATATATGGAGCAGGACCTTCCAAATGCATCTGCATAGATAGGAAACTGGTGCTGGTGTGATTGATCTTTCTGTTTTCTGTAGTGCTTCCAGTTTCTTATCCTTTGTATCTATAGGAAAAGAGTTAGATCTGGCCCAGTGCTCAGTAGAGAGGAGAGAAAGTGAAGGCAATGCACAGCCTCAGTGCTATGCAGGGGGTTTTTGCTTTCCATAATCTTGGTAACATGGACAGTTTTCATAGTGTTACTTCCAGAAGTTTCAACTCAGTGTCTGATAAACACAGGTCATGCCTGCATTGCAGCACAGCTGCTCAGATCAAAAAGCAGTTTAAATCAGTCTTGACCCCTGATTATTGGTGTGTGCCCTTGCACTGCTAGGGCACACACCTACATCTTTAAACCTACATCTTTAACCCCTGCTAGGCCAAGTGCCTGCATAGCCCCAGCCTTTCTGTAATCTTAGCTATCCTGATGTTGCACGTCTTAAGATGGAACGCTGTGCTGACTTGTCTGCCTTTGCCAGCCACAGGCCCTTCCTGTGAGCCCAGCAGGGCAGCCAAGGTGGGCACAGTGCCTGCCTGCAAGCAGGGTAACCTGGTGGCTCCTCCGGGTTTTGGGTACCTCGTGCAAAGGAGGATGATTTGTCCTTCAAGTAAGGCTGAGAAAGGTATCACTGCTAATCTCCCTTCAGGAAGATGCTGTGAATCAATTCCCAGGTGTTCGGGGTTGAATTTGTTTCTTTTTTTTGTGGAATTTTTCCCCATTGGGTTGCCAAGGGAACTGTCCTAGGGTGACTTTATGATGTTTGTATCCCCAATCGTCGATTCTGTTTGTGCTGTATATTGAGTTTCTGTATCTTTAAGACTGATTCTGAGAGTGAACCAGGGAGAGAAGACGCGCG
>VZUI01084744.1:0-14989 GCA_013401135.1 Cettia cetti | reverse complement strand
CCCCCCCGGCTGTCCCCTCCTGGCAGGGAGTTGTGCAGAGCCACCAGGGCCCCCTGAGCCTCCTTTGCTCCAGGCTCAGCCCCTTCCCAGCTCCCTCAGCCCCTCCTGGAGCTTCAGATCCTTCACCACCTTCTTGCCTTATCCCCACAGTGTCAGGATCCCCCTGCTCTGTGGGACACATCCCAATGTGCTCCATGTCCCCCCAGATCCAGGAGCACACCAGGTCCTGGGCACACTCCAAGTCTGCAAACACAGCCTATGAATGAGCTCCCAAGGACAGGAAATGTATGTTTGGATGTAGTAGCTCCCACAGAAGTCACCATGTTGTGATAATATAAAACTAAATGAAAATAATATTTCGTCTTAATTTTTGAAATAAATTCTATTGACGTCAAGTTCATTCTGGTCTTAAACCAGGGTACAACTCAGCAGCAGGTAGAAAAATTAATGTATGCCATATCATCAGCACACTTCATCCTCAGATCCAAAGATCTGAAGACACGGAGCAGTGGCAGAATTAAAGAGAGGGTTTAGGAGTTGATTTCAAAAGAGAGGAAGAACAGGCAGTACCTTGCATCACTGAGCTCCCAGTAATTTCAGCCCAAAAATGAAGGTGCAAAGATCCATCCTACCTGGACTTTGACTGTAAACATTTAGGGACTAAAAATACCTGATTGCCTTTTTTCACTGTTTCTGTATGAATGGTGTTTTTCTCATTTCCCTGTCCTACATAATTGGGAAGAAATGCTCAGCTCACAGCTTTGGTGAGGCTGCCAGGGTGATGAAAGCCTGCAATAAATCAGTGGTGGGAATCACTCTCTGAGTGGGAGCTGAAAACTCTCCCAAAACTCAGAGAATGACACACCTGTAAACAGCACCTTCTGCCAAGGTGTATATGTATATTAAAGAGCTACAACAAGAACATGCTGTCCAATTAAAGAGCCAACAGATTGGGGTTCTGGGAGATTTTTTTTTTTCCTTATGTGGTTTTTAAAAACACTGCTCAAGTTGTGGAAAAAAAGGAGAACAAACAGAAAGCAGAAAGGTATTTTTGAAGTATACAGTTATAAGGTGCTTGGCTGATAATTTGCAACCTTGGTACACAACATACCTTTTAGCAAGGCTATTTATTTCTCAGGGAGAATGCTACAGTACTTACGATAAAGGCCTCTGTTGGACCTCTTCATCAATAGCAAACCTTTAAGCACAGCACATTTCATAAATAGGAGTTCCACTAACACAGACTTCAAAAGGATAGAACCTGATAATTCAAAAATAGAGCTATATTAAGTGTTCCAACAGTCCATCCATAAAAGCAGCCTCCAAACGCCTCCTCTGTGCAGCATGACAGTCTATTAGAATAATGGCAGGGGAAAGCATAATTACAAGTAATCATTGGTTGGAAAGGAGCTAGTTGTTTTTGTAGAGTAAAATGCCTGACTGAACCCAGCAGAAAATGCAGTGCTGGTTCTAGCACTGAGGGCAGGCAGCCACAGAAAATAATCAGAGCACAAATCTTGAGTGATCAGGGTTTGGTTTTTTTTAAACCCCTATGGATCGCCTAATATTTTCGTGGTGAATTGCACTTAATTTGCTGCCACAGTTTAAGTCCAGTTACAATATTATTGCTGCTGGTTGGGTGCTGACATCCCTCCAGCTGGAAGATCACCTTGGATTCCTAAGGTCCATGACTTAATTACTTTCTTCTCATCGATATGAAGATGTCCCTTCTTATGGCAGGGAGGTTGGACCAGATGAGCTTTAGAGATCCCTTCCACCCCAAACTGTTCTGTGGTTCTGTGATTTTAAGACAAAACATCCCCACTAACCATGTTTTTTGACCCATTCAAAGCCTTGCCTGCAGATTATAAAGGTGGCTCTGTTAATTGTGTGAGAAAGTTCAGGAGGGGCTCACACTTCTTCCTCTTTCCTCACCAATGTAGGGCTTGGGCCTTTGTCTCCAAGAGCCTAGAGGTAAAAGCAACCTGTGATTGCAGGGAGCTGAGATCCAGAATCCCCACCTCTGATTGTTCCTTCTCTCTCCTGTTTTGTGAAAAACTTGCTCCCTTGTACTGCCCAGCCTCAGATGTGCACCAATCCTCCTGATCCACCAGGTGGGAGTGGGAGATTTGCTGTTGGTTTCAGCCAAGGCAGCACTTTAGGGTTTAATCCCATAAATCTGTCTCTGGGATTATTTATGGTTATCCTTGCTATGGTTGTGATGCCTTGGGAAGGCTAACCTGGAACAGAGGCTGGACAGAGCTAGACAATAAAGTAGGTTATTTATTTAAAGGCCTTTAGGATGCACCTTGGGCAGGACAGGCCCTGGCCAGGGCTATACCCAAGGTGAAATAAGAATGATCAAAAAATGGATGCCTGATCATGAGGTCTCACACTTTTATAAGTGTTGGTCCATTTGCATATTGGGGTTTAATTGTCCAGTTACTGTTTCAGATTATGAAATCCCATCCTTCTTGTTTTCTCTCTTCAGTCCACCGTTGTTTGTGCTTTTGGGCCTGAAAACTTGTACCCATTGTCCTTGTTCTCCACCTGGGAAAGGCTTTGTTTTGTGTCCCTGCTGTGTGCAGAGCTGAGTGACACTGAATGTGAGGCTCAGAGCTGCACCCTGGGCAGCACAGAACCTGAAAAACATGAAAGCTCAAACTTAAGGCATCAGTTGGACATCTCAATAACCTCTACATGCCCCCTCCAACCCACTCTTGGAGGCCACAGCCCAGATTGTGAGGCCAAGGAACTGAAAAATTCACCTGGCTTTGCATTCCTCAGCTTCCTCACCATTTAAAACCCAGCAGTTTCCCTCACAAATGAGGCCAAGAACACACTTGGACCAATTAAGTAATTATAATTATACCACCAAGTGCCAATCACTTTATTCATTCTCCCATTCCATGTGAAGGATGAGCAACTCTTTTTTGTATTCAACATGTAGAAAGCACCTTTGTAGACTGGCCTGTGCCTCCTTGCTGGCATGATAATGCTTTTATGGTAAAAACACCTCTTTGTGAGGATAGTCCCATTAGAAATGATCTGCTTAGTCACAGCCAGCGCCTGCTGAAAAGTTTCAATGTTCATTACATTAGCTAGACTTAAAAATGGAATGCAAACCAATTTTAATCAATATGGAGTAATAAATAAATATTAAGGAACTATAGCACTAATGTACAGGTAGCCTAATTAAAGTAACAGCATTTGCTGCACTCACATACCTTAATTTTCCCTACAAAATCCTTATTGAACCACTACTTTTTTAAAAAAATTGCATTTGCAATTAGAAACACTGAAGTTACATTATCGATTTTCTGCTAAAAACCTTTTTAGTAAACAAGCACAAACTACATTCATTAAATGTAAGTGCTTGGAGCTATGGTGTGAAATTCAATTCAGCCATTATCATGAATTACACTGATTATTGCTGTAATTATTTTCTCTTGGATACAACTGCATTTCTGTTCCTTGCTAGTTGTGTTGGACATATAACCATGTTCATTTTATAGCTAATAATACTCAACTGTAGTTTCAGCAATTACTATCACTTATACAAATCATTAAGTTAAGCTATGGGTAGCTAGCAAAATTTAGAAAAAAAAAAGGTAGGTAAAACATCCTTTTATTTTTTACCTCTAAAATAACTAATGGCATTAGCAACAGAGGAAAATTACCAATGTTAAATGATTTACATTAGAAAAAGTGATCACCTGTGATACACTTTCACTGGTATTTCGGTCACAGGGAACTCATAACTCTCCATTCAAAACCCAGGCAATCCATCCTTTTACCACATAGCCCAATAGAACAATCTTTTTTAAAAAGTTTATCTCTTAAGGGAACAAATTTCTTTTGAGGGCCATGTACACGCTGACAGGTCCTAGCCAAAATTAAATAACCCCACAATTATATCCATTAAAACAATAATTTTCAGAGATTAATTCAAGCATGGCAACAAAAAAATTGTCTTAAAAGTTTGTGATCCTTTCCCAAACCCAGTACTGCAATCCAGAGATTGTGTTGCCAGAAAGGGTTATTGCACTTTTCAGCCCATCTAAATTTATCCCCTTTCAGCTTAAACCCACTCCCCTTGTCCTGTCATTGCAGGCCCTTGTCCACAGTCCCTTTCCAGCTCTTTTGGAGTCCCTCGAGGTCCTGGAAGGGGCTCTAAATTCTTCCTGGAGCCTCCCTTTCTCCCAGGTTGTCTTCACAGGAGACACAAGGAGAAGTTTTGACCTGTAGATATTTTTAGCAAAGGAGGCATTTATGCAACATGTTGGCCATATCAACATTCAGAATATTTTTTTAAGGTCCCTTCCAACCCAAGTCATTCTGTGGTGCTGTGATCCTTCTCTGAACATCAAATGTGTGGAGGTCTTTGTACATAAAGTATTGAAAAAAAAAGTTTGCCGTGTTTGCAAAAATGCAAAAACTTTAAAAATAACACATACAAACTTTCTGAAGAAGTAAAAATACCACCTCCTCTCCCAAATCCAAGAAAGCAATTGGAAACCAAGAACAAAATTCAATGGAAAATTTCAGAACCACTGCGTTCTTACTGGCACTGACTGTGCCACTTTATCGTGTGCTAAATTAGAAAGCACTGAATAAATAGCAAGGAAATCCTACCTGAAATGCAAGCATTAAACACACAAAAAGACAATGGATATTCCCAGACATCTTCTTCATATAGGAGATATGGCCACTTTGAAACCATGTAACTCAACCTTCAAAGCAGGGCAGATGTGTTGTAGAAGTTCTGCTTAGCTAACCATGAATACTAATTGCAGGGAGAATGATCTGCACGGGGCCTCAGGGCAGGAGCTCGACCAAGGGCACAAAAGTTTCATCGTGCTCCTGCACACAATGGGGCAGGGTGATGCTCTGAGTGTCCGACAGCCTCCCTGAAACGGGATACCTCCCGAGCCTCAGCTAAAGGCTGGAGGAGCGAATGGAATCCCCTTATCAAAGCAGCCTTGGAGAGGAAAGGATGAGTAAAGAGGAATTCCGTGTGTGTCTGGACACGTTCCCTTCGTGCAGCTCCACATTCCCATGTTTGCAGCCTGCACAAACACAGCCAGCCCCAGTCCAGCCAAGCCTCCTGGTTCTGCTGATGTGAGGGATGAACCAGAGACAGGCTGAGTGCTGGCCAGAGTGTTTTGAGCCCCACGAAGATGTATCAAGCTCTAAGGGAGGACCTGAAACCTCCCAGAAACGGCTCTAAAATAAACGTGAGACAGCTGATCAAGCATGCTCTGAAAAGCAAAAGGTTTTAATTAAAGAGAAAATAACAAACTACACAAAACAAGAACAAAAGCTGTGCACAGGTACAGGGAAGCCCCTTACACCTGGCTAAGGCACTCCCAAAAGCCCCCTGTGCTCTTTTTTACGTACTTAATATTTTAGGAGAGGTTTTTGCCTTGCTGCCCAATAGAAACAGCCACAGGTTTTGAGAAACATCCTAAAGATCCAATCAGTGCCTCCATGCTGGCACTGGGTTGACTACAGTGAAAGAAACCCAGAACTTTCTGGTGCTTTTCCCTTAAAAGTTCTGAGATGAAACTGAAACCCCTGTCCTAAAATGGAAACACCCACCCGGTCACAGGGGTGCACCACAACAAACCCCTGCAGGCATTCCTCTGGTTCAGCAGGAGCTCAGCAGTCCCTGTCACATCTCCCTCATCCCCCTGTTCTTGGGAAGGCTAAATCCCCTCCACAGGGATCAGAGATTTGGCCAACAGCAGCAGGGTCCAAACCTCTAAACGTTCCTGAGGGAATCTGAGTCACAGGTCAGGGCATTACTGATGACAAAACACGACTGAAGCATCATCACCAGGCCAAAAACCCCCCAAAAGCTGCATCCCCAGCAGCCCATGTTCCACCAGCCCACACTGGGCTGTCCCCTGCTCTCAGGGCACGCTGCACTCCAGGAGTTGATGATGGGGATACTCAGCTCCAGCGAGGTGGGCTTCAGGAAGACAGCATTCATCTTTCCTTCTTCCAAATGACTGGAGCATGTTCAGTTCTGCCTTCAGACAAGGAAGGAGCTCAATGTCCTGTTCTCTAGAGGTCTGTTAATTTGGCAGAGCCAGATAGAAGAGGATTTTAAAAGGTCTGATGTTCAAGGAAGGAGCTGCTATCGGTGTTTCAAAGTCAGGGTCTTCTCCCAAGTCCAGCACTCAGAACTGCAGGATCCAAAATCCCGTTTGAAACACAATTTTCTAATGAGCATCACAATAACCCTACTGAGAGCAACTCTGTGGTGCCTGCCAGCCAGCAAACCAGCAATACTACCAGGAAAAAAAAAGGAAGTTTCTCATTTTGGATCAGGGGATGCAGAGAGAGAAGCAAAAACAATCAAAGGAACTGTGCCTGAAAGTCCAGGCTGCAACTTTTCAAAAGCAGCACAAGTGTTCCCTGGACCCTGTTTCCTAACAGGGATTGGGTTGGGATTCCTTTTGTCCTGGCTAAACCCTGCTCCCTCTGAAGGCAAGAACAACCCAACACTGAATGGTTTTGGAAAGCAGTTATATTTTTTCTTTCCATTTGGGATGTGTGCAATGAGACTCAGGAGAAGCCAAAGTCAAACTTCCAGGCACTGACTCAGAAGTGGAACAAACAGAGACATAAACAAAATATTCTTAAAACAGGGTTGGTTTTCTTTTCCTGCAAAGCTAGGACTTGGGCAGAGAAACAGAGAGAAGCTGGAGAGGAAGACAGTGTGCCCCACTTCAGGATAATCAGGGACTCTGGATTTTTTTTAATTTTATTTTATTTTATTTTATTTTTATTTTTGTGTGTAGGCTACCTGGTGATGATGTAGGCAGATTAAAGGAAATATTTTGGTTTAGAGCTTTCCTTTGAGATAAATGGCAAAGAAGCAGCATCACGATGGCGCTGCCCACCTTCAAAAGAACAGAAAACTTAATTAGAGACGGAAATGTCCTGGGATGAGTCGATTCTCCTGACAAAAGCTCCAACTGCCTGTGGAAACGATAGGCTTGAAGGTTAGCAAGGTAATACTGTTAACTTAACCTGCTCAAGCACATCTGCACAGAACTTTGCTTTTTAATTGTAATTAAGAAAAAACTGCAGCTGAGGTTTCCCCTCCTTCCTTGCACTACTTGGATCTGTACGACTGAGGTGCTTAAAATAACATTTATATGGCTGCTAGCAATGGCTGATCAGTTAGTGTGAGGTGGCACAGATAAAAGTTCCAATTAGGCCTGAACTGTTTCCTTAATAGAAAGACCTGTTAGGAACAAGAAGGATTGCCTGTTAGCAGAAGAACAGAACTTTTTCACGTGGCAGATTATCAGTATTCTTTAGATTCACAAATAAACAAGGCTGAAATGCAATTACATCTTCCACAAGGACCCAAATGCTTTTAACCTTTTCAAGGTAAAAAGAGTAAAAAAAAAAAATGTTGAAACTGCTGTTGAATTAGGTCCAGCTAGCTTTTTTTTTTAAGTTTTTGTTTCATTTTAATAATGGTTTAGTCTGTTTCACAGCCTGTGGCCTCTTCAAACCTGTTACTTTTAAAGATATAGCAGATGCTTCCTAAATGGAAAGGAAATTGTAATGATGCAAATCCCTATTCACATGATTTTCCAAATAGGTTTGAGCACTACAGGCTGTATAGGGCAGGTGGGGTAGTGTTACTGACAACCAGAAAAGGTAAACTTGAATACAAATAGACAAATCAAGCACATGTGTTCGTTTGGAAGTTTGTAGTCAGCTCCTCAATCTCCATCTGAGAAAATAAGCTATTATCAGCCCTGAGTGGCCTTCTCAGCATCAGAAAGCTCGAAATTAACTTAATTGCTGAACTGCACCTAAAATCAGCTGCTTTAAACATTACAATTTGCCTTTTAGTCTCATCAAAATTCCAAATATGTTAAAATTCTAATTTGCAAGCGTGCTAAATTAACACTTTGAAACCACAATATTTAACCTGTTGGCTAATCTGATGTCAAGTGAAAACATGTCAAACAATATGGAAATCATATACTGTACAAAAAGCCACAGCAATTCACCTAAAAATCTTTAGCTTGGGGGTGTCACGTGGAATTCTGAAGTTTGGTTTCATTACAAGCCCTATGGAGTCTTTCCCCATACTAGTAAAAAATACAGATTAATCTGGATAAAGAGAAGGTGGTTTTGTTTGGGAGTTTACTGACATTTTCTTTGCTTTAGAAACATAACTTTGCAAATCCTTGCAGTTTTACACCAGCAAGCAGATTTGCATCTGAAAGGAAATCGTCTGGATTTGGTAACCTACCAAAATACCTCGGAGAGATGCCTGCCATTTTGAGGGGTGATTTGTAGGATTGCTCAGTAAACTACTTAAAATACCCACTTCTCCCCCGATTTCCACCCTCCCACGTGTAATCTGACCTCATAACAGGGTAAGGCTTCTTTTTGGGGACATACACAGAAAAAGGCAAAGGGCAAAGGAGCTGGGGAAGGGTCTGGAAGCCCCAGGAGGGGCTGAGGGAGCTGGGAAGGGGCTCAGCCTGGAGCAGAGGAGGCTCAGGGGCCCTGGTGGCTCTGCACAGCTCCTGCCAGGAGGGGACAGCCGTGGGGGTCGGGCTCTGCTCCCAGGGACAGGGACAGGAGAGAGGGAATGGTTGCACAGGAGAGTTTTAGATTGGATATTAAGGAAAAATTCCTAACAGAAACAGTTGTCAAGCACTGCAACAGGCTGCCCAGGGCAGTGGTGGAGTCACCAGCCTTGGAAAGAGAGGATAAACATGTGGATGTGGCACTTGGGGACACGGGGCAGTGGTGGCCTTGGCCCTGCTGGGGAATGGTTGGACACAGTGGTCTCAGGGGTCCTTGCAACCTAAACAATTCTGCAATTCTATGAACACCCAAAAGTGCGCTCTGTAGATGTCCAGGAGTGATAAACCATCAGTGCAAAACCTTCTCACGTCCAAAAGGTATTATTAAAAAATCACAAAACTTTCCTTTCCAGAGCCTGCTGTTTCTGTGTAATGTTAAGAGCTTGAAAGAAGCAATGCAGAAACACAGCTCGTGGCTTTTGACAAACTCATCTCCAAAGCATTGAGAGGTTGTTGTAAGAGGCTGTGGGAGGTGAGGAGCAAATTATTGTCATGGCTTAGAAAGTAATTTGCACTGATGAAGTTCAGAGAAATCTCAGCGAAATCTACTAAGGAGACAAATTGACTGCAGGACAGCAGTGACAGCAATATTGACAAATGTAAGGCATGGGAAGACCAAAGTCGACAATTCCAACAGAAAAATGGTCTCTGACGGAAATTTTTTTGCTTATTTCAAATTTTAATCAGTTTTCATTAAGCATCCTTTAACGGTAAGCTTAGTACACACAGAATTTACCTAATTAGAAGGAAATTAATGAAGTTTACAGCTTCATAACTTTTATTGGACTTGTAGTAGCAGAAGATATTAAAAGAAAGTATCTACTCTACTACAGCTTCTTGGTTTGTTTGAGCTTCTGCTTTTTCTGCAAGTATTGGACGATTCCTTATTACATTTTGGCATTTGAACAGCGACAAGATAAATTGCTTTTAGAGTAAAACGCAACAGAGGACGTCTGGTTCTAAGTACTCCTAATTAGTTCCTAATGCAATGGTCCCACCAATGAAAGGATCCTCCCTCCGTCTGGAAACCTCTCCAAAAGTTTGCAGCAGGAAGGGAGCTGCAAATCCTGGAGCCCTAGGGACTGAGATGATTCATGAGCAGCAGGGCTGGAGGGGCACCAGCCTGACCCCCCTAGGAGGGGATGCAAAGGCACAAAATGCCCCCATCAGGAAACGTGACACCCAACTAATGGTTACAAATGTGTTTTCAAGGAGAAGGAGAGGGGAAAGGGCTTTAGAAATCTTCCATTCTACTCTGTGGGAGAGCTTTTGTTTTTTTTAAGCAGCTTTTGCTAAAATCGTCTCTAAAAACACCCCTCTGTTCAAGACTCCATTCAGAAATGCTGGTTAAAATAGCAGAACTCATTCCTTATGCCAAAACCAACAGCAGCCAAATAAAACACGGCAGGGATTAAATCAATTTAACACTTTCTAGAGTTTCCACCAAGTTTTCCTAGAAAAAAAGCGTGCTTTTGTTTTCTAGACTTTCCTCAGTCTTTTTTAAATTTCACCATATCTTCTTTGCCTGTGAATGCTGAGTGTTGGGACAGTGGCTGGGCAGGCATGAGACAACACCACAAAAAGAGGGTTGGGGAAAGTAAAATTGTGCCTGGGGTGGTGAAGAGCCCTGTGCATGCCGCTTTTCCTCTTACAAACCATTGATTCTTTTATTTATTTTTATATATATACATATATATATATCGATCATCTACATATTTAATAACATGCAAATGATTCATTATATATATATATATATATATATTAATTTGCTGTTGAAGAAACAATTACCAGCCTTTCATGTTTGCTTCTTTACTGATAACACTTGTGGTTTATATTAATATAAGAATAAATACTAGGTCAAGTTAGCTCTCAGCACAGATATTATGAAATATTCCTGCCCCAAGTATTTCTGTTGTCCCTATAGAGTTAGCTGGGAGGATTTCACCCACTGGTTTGTGACTTGCTGAGGCATTAAGAAGTCAAGAAGCAAGACTTGAGGGGGAATGTAGACAGCATTGTCCTGGAGTCTCTGGAGATGGGGCAACTACAGAAGCTCAGGGTCTGAAGTAGGAGCCAACAGCATTAAATGCTGACTGAGGCTGCTCTATCCGTGGGGAATTGCTCCTTCCTGCAGGCTCAGCTCGTCCCTGTCCCCGTTCGTGTCCTCAGGACAGAGGCACACAAGGGAATCTGGCCTGGATCCCTCCAGAGAAACACGGGCAGAGTTGGGGGCATCCACTGGTGATACACCCAAAACCCTCACAGACTGGGGCAGGAGAGGAGGTTTTCCTCCTTTCTTCCTAAGGATCAAACCTCCCCCCGAGGCAGAAGCCCCTGCTGGACCAGGAATGCTCCGTCAGCCCCGTGCTCCAGGAGCTGCAGTCACAGTGAGATGAGAGGTGACATCCACCTGGATTTAATCCCCCGAGAGCTGTGGGGATTCTGAGCAGCACTTGGACACAATCCAGGGGTGATGGCTGTGCATTGCAGCCCTCAGAAAGTTGTCCCAAGAACACAGCTCTCTCGTGCCCACCAGTCAGTAAAATACATCCCAGGGGGTTCTTCTGTTATACAGTAATCAGCCTCCAAATCCATTTGCTGCTTGCAGCACATCTCATTTCCCAGCCTCTTCCTCTTCCACCGTGCTCACTCTGTCTGTGCAGCCCCAGCTGCTGCATCTCAGTCCAAAATCAAACCTTCTGCAGACAAGCTGGGCTTCATACATGAGAATACGACTCAAAAACACCAGAGACAAGAGACAACCAAGCCTTTTGCTCCTGCCTTAAGTGAACACAACAAATCACATACAAGCACAGCCAGTCACACTTCCTAATGCTTCTTTCCACAAAGAATATTTGGATTAGATTAATTTATATACGTATTATTTTCTTTCTTTCAAGTTCCTAGTCTGGATTTGAGGTGGAAAAAAAAAAAAGAAAACATGGGGGCAGAGGGGGATTCCTGACATTTCCAACCAACAGGAACTGGCCATGGCATAGAACAACTGGACTCTGAATTCCTTCAGCTGCAAATGCATCCCATAATTGAGTAAGCATAAGAGAAGGGAGGCATGGGGTTGTGTGCATCTCTGTTCACGAGCACACACGAACTTTTCTCTGGACTTAGTTTTAAACTGCTCCAGGAAATCTTCAGAATGGGCAACAGCCACAAGGCAATCAGACAGACTGTCTGCAGCACAACGATTTAATTTGGTCCTGTTGCCCCTTCTGAAAAATGATGTCGACAGAAGATAAGGAGACAGAGAGTTTCAGATTGTTCTGTCAGGGCCAGTTGCCGGGTAGGAAGCCTATTTGAGGCAATTCAAGATTGCTCCGTTTTTCCCCAGGGTGGCTGCCCATCAGGAGGGCTGCTTGGAGCTGAAGTGAAGGCTCAGATGGTTCACAGAGCAGGGACAGGTGCTGTGGGTTTGTACATGTCCTGTCCAACTGCCTCCTGGGCATATTTCCCTTCCCTTGCTTTGCCTTTCCTCCTGCTCGCTGCCGAAGATCTTTCTTCCTGAGAGCCTGTTTATTAATTGAAAATAACAAGAGCTTTCTCATTTTTATTTTCCAAGGCAGGCAATTAAAATAATCTCAGAAAATTGTTTCCCTATTCACTTAGGCTATACAGTACTGCAAGGCCAAACCTTGTCATTTACTAATGAGCTGAGATGGATTTAGTAGGGGAGGACCAAGAGATTGATATGGGCTCTGGCTCATCCTCTTCAACACCACACAGGCATGTGTTTTCCATGGGGAATGCCATCAGCCAGGGACAGGGCCACCTCAGCAGGGACCACAAGGGTGTTAAGAGGTGTTAAGAACACTTCTCTCATTGCTAAATACAATCATTCTTTTCCAATGCACAATTTATGCATGTTGTTGTTTGGATGTTATTTATACAGTTAGGTTTTATATTGTTTATACATCCATGCCTGCTCATGGTAAAGGAACAGCTCTGAGATAATCAGTGTGTAATTCTGTGTATACTGGTGTATCACTGGCCAAAGTGATGGCATTTGGAAGTGCCTGAGCCTGGCACTTAATAAAGGGGTGGTCCTTGGATATTTTGTTGTTGTGAATGGCAAACTTGAGGAATCAGTTCTGAGAACCAAAGTTTCCTCAGTGATCAGTTGTCTTCCATTCACAAAAAGGAGGAATTTTGGCTCCACACACAGGTTTGCTTTTGAGGACCTCGTGGCAATGGTTGGCTGAGGAACCATAACAAGATAATAACTGAGACAGAGAACAAGGAAGACTCAACTACAAGACATCCCCTCCCTGCTTTAGGGCAGCCCTGTGTCCATCTCCCTGCCCAGGGCTGCTTCAGAGCCATTTAACCCACCCACAGAGCAGAGTGTAGCAGTGACATCAGCCCTTGGTCACCACTCCTCACTCCTGGATTTAGGGCTGTGAGCACGCTGCTCTCTTCACCCCCTCATCACTGAAGTCCTTGAGCAACTCCCTCCTCTGGCAAAGGCAGAGTGCTGAAGGTTGTTTTATGAGCAGAGAGCAAGGCCAGAATGAGGGAAGTGCAAAGGTGGCTCTCACAGACTCAAGGACAAGAACATGATTAGATCACCAAGTCTGCCTTTCTTCAGAAGGCAACAAGGAATTTCATATGGCAAAACTCTTCCTTGAGCCCAGTAATTTGTGTTTGACAAAGACTTGTGGCAGGAAACTGAAGCCAGATCCCACCCAGGTTTGAAGATGTTCAAAGATCTGGATTCTCTGGCTCTCAGTGCTTCAAACTGTGCGACCATCTCTGAAAAAGTGGCACTGGCCAAACCAATCTCAAACAGCCTCTGCTACACAGGACACCCCACTTGGCTGGAGAACCTCACTCCGCACCTTCCTCTGCAAATGACACTGGCACATCCCATGGCAAAGGCTCCCAAAAAACCTGCAATATCACAGTTCCAGCCATGACCATGGAGCAGCCCAGGGTCTGAGCCTGCAGCTCATGAGGTCAATGGGCTCTTTTGCCATTGAATTCAATCCGGGCAGAAATGACATTAAGATTTTTCCAGTTCAGATGTCAGCTATTAATTTGGATGATGGTTATTTGATTCCATGGAAAGTCAGTGGAATCAAGTTAAAAAGACAGAGATATATTCATATATCCTTAAACTGGGAGACACCGCAACTCCCTGATAACCTAAATTAGATTGAGCTCGTGCTATCTCTAATTAGGATCTTTCACTATGAACAAGGAAAGAGGCCAAAGTGGATTAGCAAAGGAAACAGTACATGCATTGGCTCAAAACAATAACCAGAAATGTTGACTTCCATCTCAGGATGTCACGCACGAAAACAAAATGTTTCAAAAAGCGTTTCCCTAAGAAAAAGCTGAAACTGTTCAGAATTGGAGAGACTCGCTAGAAATGTTGGTGACATTTATTAACTAATTAGCTAAATGACCTTTGCATCATTTTTATACACAGTTTTCTTTCATAAATATTTCATGAATTACATGTAATTATTAGTAACATCAACTTTACTGAATTAATTACTGCCAATTCCTATTAATAAAATGCATCTTGTAATAAATAATGTTAGTTTATTACAGAGTATTGGTCTCAGAGGTATTCACATCTGTCAGTTGCCTTCTACTTCAGGCTAAAAGAAAGGTAATCAAATAACTGTAATTATTGTACTAAATATATCACCGTTTGTTTAAAATGTCAATGGGAATGGATAAAGGCATTTGTAACAATCTGAACTCTGTGCTGTGGTGTAAGTGCATGTGACAGAGCCACATTGCCAGCAGGACACGGGCCCATGTCTGGGGCTGACAGACAGAAACGTCAACAAATGGTTACTTCTCTGATTTACTCACAGGGGCTTTGCCTGCAGGCCATTGGCTTAGAGACACTAATAAAGTCACAGGGAATTTAATCTGATGGCTCCTAATTAGCCCCTGTGAAAGGAGTGTTGGACTCAGGCCAGCCCTGGCACACAGGACTCCATGCACCGACCGATGCTCCCGAGACCGGCAGCGTCCGAGGCTGCTGGACACATCCTGCAGCAGAGCAAAATCCTGGCAAAGGCCACCCCCCTGCCCCTCACACAGCCCAGGCCAGCCTGAGGGGCTCACCTGAGCAGGGCTGAGCTTCCCCTCGCTCTCCTGGAGGGTGAACCCTGCTCCTGGGGCATGGACCCTGCTCCTGGGGCATGGACCCTGCTCCTGGGGGATAAACCCTGCTCCTGGGGCATGGACCCTGCTCCTGGGGGATGGACCCTGCTCCTGGGGGATGGACCCTGCTCCTGGGGCATGGACCCTGCTCCTGGGGCATGGACCCTGCTCCTGGGGCATGGACCCTGCTCCTGGGGGATGGACCCTGCTCCTGGGGGATAAAC
>VZUI01084743.1:0-26111 GCA_013401135.1 Cettia cetti | reverse complement strand
TTCTATTCTATTCTATTCTATTCTATTCTATTCTATTCTATTCTATTCTATTCTATTCTATTCTATTCTATTCCCTTGAAGGGGGAATTAAAGCCTGTAGAGAGACTATTAAGACTGTGAGCTGTGCCTTTCTTGTCTGTCAGACAGACCTGAAGCCATCTCATTCTTTTCTGATGCTGACTGCATTTCTCTTGTGTGTACTAGAAAAACCAGGATTATTTTTCCACAACAGTCATAGCTGAGCCTCACATACCTGATTTTTAATCTGCCACTAGAAAGGTTTGCCCAAAGCCCCCACACAGGTCTCAGTGCTGTATTATGGCAAGAGAAATGTGTCACACCACGGGGCCCTGTGCTCAAGAACCTGCCTAACCTGCCAGCACCTCGACAGCAGCCACAGCCTGTGGCCCCACTCCTGTCCCCTGCTCCTAAAATAACTTCACCCACACAGAAAGGTCTGACACATGCAGACATCAACATAGCAGTTAGATGAATCACCCTTGGAGCTGCACACGTGTTGTAGCCATGATTTCCAAATAGGCATTTTGCAATCTTCCAGAGTGGCAGCATTTGTTTGGTGAAGCTTTGGTCTCCTGTCCTCCAGCCATGAGCCTGAAACCAGGTACAAGCATCTGCAGCATGAGGGGCTTAAATGGTAATTTGACTTGAAAAGGAGTTAAACCATGGGCTACACTTTCAGTGATGTCAAACTGCTGTTGTGAAAAATTAGGGGCATCCAGACTATTTTTTCTATTTCACAACAATTAAAAAAGCAAGTGTGTTTTCTTCTCCCTAAGTAAAATGATGACATACTCCACATTCCAGAATGAGCCAGCCTGGAAGGGACCACAGAGACTCATCTGGTCCCACCATCCTACTCCAGCAGGGCCATCCCAGAGCACAGGGTGTGTCCAGAGGGGTCTCCAGTGAGGGAGACTCCACACCCTCTCTGGTCTTTGTTCAGTGCTTGGTCACCACCCAGGAAAGAAGTTCTGTCTCATGTCCAGGTGGAACTTCCTGGGCATCAATTCCTGTCCATTCCCTCTTGTCCTGTTGCCTGGCATCACCAAGCAGAGCCTGGCTCCATCCTTTCATCCTTTCACCCTTCCTTCCTGAAGGAATCTACTTTCATCATTGGTAATAGTAAGGATATCTGAATTATTTTGAATGGACATATTTTTGGAATTGTTGGAATTTTTGCCTTTTATCCCATGCATTTTATCTCAAAATTTGAAAATTATAACTGATTATGAAGCAATCTCATAAAGGTTCTTAAGTTCATATTGAGATTTTCCAGTAAAATGATAACTGATTATGAAAGAATTTTGTACGGGTTCCTAAGTTCATATTGAGATTTTCCAGTTGCTCTCCTGACATTATCACTACTCACGCATCATACACAAATGTCTTATGCCAAATATTTTGCAAGGATGTGCCCAAATCTCTTCTAAACTTTTTCAAATGTCAGTTAAAAACAAAAAAAAGTGTTTTAAAAATACAGAAAATGAAGAAGTCTGGCTTTGACTTTTCACTTCCAGATACACCTCCAGTTATAGCAGAAGACCTAATTTCTAGTGAAATCCCCCAGGGCTTTGTGGTTTCTTCAAAGCCTTTCTCTTGTGGCAGAAAGCAGAGACGCTTCCAGGATGCAAAGATTTACTCCCAGCATGAGTTCTTCCAGAGTCTATCTGCTATGGATACCAAACACCAAACACATTTCTACCAGCACTGGAAAAAAGGCCAGTGCCTTCCACATAGTGTTATCAGCATGACTGACCCTGTGAGTCATTTTTGCAGTGACTCATTCCATTTTGCAATGGAATGCCAGGCTTGACTCTCAAGCTCCAAGACCAGCCTCTCCCTCGCAGCCCCAGATGTGGAAGGAACCACTCACCATCACCATTCCAAAATATTGCTGTGTTGAAATAGACCAAAGTACCTTAAAATTTGTTTGGAAAGGTGAGACCAGAAGTAAGGCACTTCATGTTATGTTTCATGGATGAACTCAAGAGTTTAGGATGACCCAGATGACATCAAGGTAGGGTCTGGGCTTCCTAATTCCTCTTCCTCTCAAAATCCATCCCCAAACCCCTGGCAGCAGAGAAGTGATGTGTTTGTACAAGCCCACCCCTCACTAGACAGGTGATCCAGCCCAGCATCACAGTCACTTCAAAAAAACAATCACTGAAGCTAAAAAGCAAGCAAAAGAACCTTTAGGGTTTTTCTTTTGTGTCTGGCTTGTACAGTCAGAGATGTTGTTTTTCTACAAGGAACAAAATGCTGTTATTTTATTTCTCCTTTAACCAACACCCAAGAACTCTGTTAACCCCTGTCCTTTGGTGGGGAAAGCTTTGTACTTTATCTCTCTGCAGTTCCAACCATCTATGCCTGGCTTTTTAAGGGAGCTGAAACCTTTTAAAAGACCTGGAATTGTTTATGCAAAGAAGGCTAAAGGCCTCAAGCTAGCTGACACTAGTCCTTCCACGTGTTCTTAAGGTAGAGATTTGGGGAAAACGGGTCAAGGAGGCAAGAAATTCTTCAGTACTTACCAGAGAATCCCACCATCCTTTAATACAGTCAGGAGAGAAACCCCTACTCTCCTTTGCCTTCCTATATTAATCAAAGGATCAGGGTCCTTTGGATTATGCAGTCAGGAGAAAATCTTTCCTGGTGAGAAGTAAATGCTTCTCCTCTTCCCTATTGGGCCAAACAAGACATTCAGTTTCACATTTAAACAGGATAAAATAATTCCGCCTACCTGTAGAGAAAAGCTCTACAGATAGTTAGTGTTGTGTCTAGGTTATTAGAAGGGTATTTTTAAAAGGCTTCTGGTAAACTCTGATTTCTTCTTATCAGCAATATCCTGAATTTGCTTTTTTCTGTGCCAGTAGGACAAAATAACACTTTAACCACCCACCACAATTTTAAGTGCAGGTAATAAATCTTTCGTGCAAAATGCCTATTATCCCATGCAAATATAAATTTCAACATAATAAATCAGTTTGAAGTACTTCTACAAGGGTCATGAATTTCCATTAGTGATTTCTATTACACAGAAATTCAGTTGATTATTATCTCATTCCACTAGTCAGAGAAGTTCAGGTGTGGTCAGAGAATTGCATCTATGAGATCGTCACACCCTGGAAAAGTGAAACATAAATGTTCTCTCCAGATCCTTCATATGGAGAAAAGAAAAAAAAAAAAAAAAAAAAGCCACAGCACTATTTTCATTCCATATTCTTGAGAATGCTAAAGATGCACAAACTCATTTCATTTCTTCATAACTTAATTTGCCAGGTGAATGGGGAGAGTTTAATTTTTTACAAACTCACAGGAGGTTTTTATCCAATGGGTCCATTTCTTGCCTCTGATCAAAAGGTTACTGCCCATGAATTTTAATGAGAGTTGCTTTAACAAAGTATAAGCATGAAAGCTTAATAATACAAAGGTAGGAGGGGAGTTATCCAAAGTTCTTCTGTGAACCTTAATTTTAGAAACTTAAGGCAAGGTACATTACTGATGCTAACTAACAGCATAAATTCTTAATGGCAAAGTGACAAAAGAAACCAACCCAAAAGCCACCCAGAAATCAGTCTGAGCTCAAGACTGAGATACAGGACCTCCCCTTGCTCAGTTTCCAGTTGCCACAAGAGTTTAGTCACATGCATTTATTAATTCCATCCTTGATGGATCTATATTGTTGTGGCCAGCCTCCATCCTTCTGCTTCCCTTTATTTTATGGGAAATGTATTCCTGTTTTGTAACCTGCTCTGGGAAGCAGCTGCCCAAGCCAGCTCTCCCCCTTCATTGTGCCTCTGGAATGTGCTGTATCTTATCATTTATTTTTGGCAACAATAACTCCAACGTGTTTTTATTTGCATTTCAGTATGGGTTTTCTGTTTTTACTGTTCTGCTTGGGTGCTTTTTAACTCTCAATACCTGATGAATATCTAATTCCACAGTATGAAATTAAGGTACAAGCACTCAGTTTTCATCCCTCAGAAGCTGAGTGATGAAAGGAAAATTCTTAGTTGAAATTTACCATGTTTTTTCTCAAAACTGGGGTGACCTAAGGGCATGTGCGCAACCTGTTACCATGGATCAGTGGTGGGCTGAAACTTATCCCGCCTTATTTTCCTAAAGTGGATGTTTGCAACTTCAAACAGACATATTTGAAAGATTAAAGGAGTTAAACTATGCTGTAAGTTTATCTTGTACGGGAAAACACCCATTTAAGCTAGACTGATGCATTCATTTTGAAGTCAACATCCAGCAGAGGCCCCAAACGTGATGAGGGCTCTGCAGCATCTCTGTAGGAGCTGGGCCTGATTAATTAGAGAAGTCAGAAAGGGGATGTCATTAATGCATATAAATATATCAAAGCAGGTGTCAAGAGGACGGTGCCACACTCTCTTCTGTGGTGCCCAGCGACAGGACAGGGAGCAATGGCTGTAAACTAAAACAAGTAGTTTTACCACAACACGAGGAAGAATTTCTTTACACTAAGGGTGGCTGTCCAGGGAGGGCGTGTGGATTCTCCCTCTCTGGAGACATTCCAAACCCACTTGCAGACACTCCTGTGTCACCTGCTCTTGGTGACCCTGCCTTGGCATGGGGATTGGGCTGGGTGAGCTCCAGAGGTCCCTTCCAATCCTAAGGACTCCGTGATCTACCCAAGAGCAGGTCGGGTTGAGGTAGGGGCTTTGGTTAGTTATTAGGACGAAGATTTTCACCCAGAGGGTGGTCGTGCACTAAACAGGCTCCCCAGGTTAATGGTCGCAATCCCAACCCTGCCGCGCCCCATGAGCATTCGGACAACGCTCCAGGCACGGGGTGGGATGGCTGAGGCTGCGCCGTGCAAGGCCGGGAGCGGGACTCTGACACTCCCCGGGCTTCCCCTCCATACCGGAGCATTGCGAACCCCGAGGATGGCCGTGCACGGCCCCGTGTGGCGCTGCCGGAGCGCTGGGAGCCCGCCCGGCCTTGGGGCGGAGCGGGGCGGCCGCAGGTGCGGGGCGCGGCCGGGGGCGGCCCCGGGGGCGGGCGGGGGAGTCCCCGAGACACCGGGGCAGGGCCGCATTTAAGGAGCGGCGTCGGAGCGCGGGAGCTTCGTCACCGCGCCTGCAGCCGCCACCATGCCCGTCAAAGGAGGCACCAAGTGCATCAAGTACCTGCTCTTCGGCTTCAACTTCATCTTCTGGGTGAGGTGCCCTGGGCTGTGCCCCCCGTGCTGCCCGGCGGGGAGCCCGCGGGACGGGGATGGAGGGGAGGGGAAACGCCGGGAGCCGCGTTTTGTTTTTCTTTTCTGCTGCGTGGTTTTTGCTGTTTTCCACACTTGCTGCCCCCTCGGAAGGAGTGGGGCGGGTGCCGGGGTGCTCACCGCTTTATTTTTCCACGTTTTTCGGGTTTTATCGTAAGGCGGGTTGAGTGTGCTGCCAGGCGGGGAGGGGCTGCTGGATTTGTAGCTAGCCCCCCCCTCCAGTCATCATCCCCCGGTACCACGTCCAGTCCTCGCCCTAAAACTTGGGGTGCAGGTCGGGCTCCCCGGTGGCTTGCCCGGGATGAGGCGGTTCCTCGCAAGTTGCAGCCGGTGGTTGTCGTGTTGGTGTGAACTCCTGGTGTTGGTAGGCGCTGTGGCTTCTCTTCGGGTTTAATCTCTCGGAGCAGCCCAGCATCTGTTGAAATCGCATCTCCGGTTTGGTTCCTGGCCCCACAGCGCCTTGTTGGCCAGGCAGCGTGAGAAAGTGTGGCTGAGCTGAGAGGTTGAGTTCCCAAGCGCTCAAGGGTGTGGGCACTTGGATTTAGCGCTGGCTCCTGCGTGGAAAAGTACTATGGGAGCTGTTTATGCGCCTGATGGATAGGTGCAGTGTATGGTGTAAAAAGTTGGGTTTTCTCTGGGCTGTTTACCGAGGTGGAGAAGTGCGTGTGTGGCTCTGATGTGTGGGAATGAAGTTGGAGCTGTGGGAAGAAGCCGCGTCTGGAGTCAGTCACAGCACTGCCCGTGGGACGAGTGGAAGTTGCAGTGTTAATGGGGAAAGAGCTCGGGATGGCTCGATGTCGAAATGGGTTTCAGCAGAGTTGAGAAAACAGAGCTGGGCTGCAGTTGTGGAGGGAAGTTGTGGAGAATTTGACTCAGGAAAGCGCATGTTGCCACCCGGGATTCACCGGGACAGCAGGCAGGGCTGTCACATTTGCAAAGTTAGCGCTGATCAGAAGGAAAAGCCTAATAAAGCACTGCCTGAAACTTATGGTCAGCGAGTTGCTAAACCTCTTGTTAAAAGAAACTTAAGTAATCGTTGTTTGCCTTATGCTTGTTTGTTTGTTTCAAAGCTGCAGACTTTCTGCAGAGCACTTTATGGGTCAAAAATTCTTGTTGTGACAAAGGCATTGCCTCAAAGAAGCTTTTAACCTGAGCGTCACCACCTTGTTGTCTGGGGCCCAGGGGTGAGAATAGAAAGAGGGGGTTTGTTTAGCTTGGGGAGTACCTGTTGCTTGGGATTGTTATGGTAATAAAGCACTGAGGTTTTACTCGTACCTTTGGGTGCTCATATATTCAGAATTATACTGGTGACAGGGTGGATGGAAGAAGAGTGATGCAGCTGCCCAGAGGAGCTGACAGATGATGGGTTTTGAAGTTGCCTTCTTGAGGCTGGCAGTATGCAGCTAGGATGTGGGAAAGAGAAGAGGAAGAAAAAAAACTAAAGAGAGATGCATTTTGGAGATCCCAGTTAAGTGTCTGGAGGCCACAAGAGGCAGCGAAATGCAAGCAGCTTGGATCAGCCAGAGATAAATGTGTGTTTGACCAGCTGGAGTGGTCCTTGGCTCTTAGGAATCACCACATGTAATTGTGGCCTGCTGAAAACATTTGGAGGGGAGTTTAGGGGGTATGGTGTTAGCAAACCTTGTGGCCTCTGTGGAGAAATGAAGTAGCTGTATCTTGGGTTATTCCGCACTGAACAGCGTTGAAAGGTGCTTTGGTGCTGCCAGCATTAAAAGGCAAGAACCATCCTAATAGGAAAAAAAGGCTTTAATGTTTCTTAACATAATGCTTTGCAGATGTGAAAAGTCTGTGAAGCAGTGGAAGTATGTTGACAAAACCTGTTGTGCCCAAGTGCAATTCTGTACTCTCTTTTTTTGAAATAAGTTGCCTTCAAAGGATAGGTGAGGAATTAAAGTGGTCTGCAACAAACCTGCAGATAGCTGTGCATGCTGTGTTAGGTGGAAGGTATTTGCTTCCATCAGAGGCTTGAGGAAGCAGAAAGGCTCAAACAGCTTGGTAAAGGAAGTTATTAAAATAAAAAGGGAAACTTTCAAAGTTGAAGCTGGATCCAAAAGAAGGCGATTAAGGTTCATAAATGCTGGTGAGCCAAATGAAATGTACAATGGAGAGCTTCAGAAGTAATTTACAAAAGCAAACCCAAGTAACATACCCCTCTTCAGACACATGAGGAAAAGGGAGTTTCTCAGGGAGTCCTTCCAGGCAGTAATAGCTCCAGGTGTAAAAGTTTTGGCAGCAATGTTCAGCAGAACTTTATTTTACTGGGGAAGATTTTAGCAAAATTTTGTGCCATAACCTGTCTTTGACTCTGAATCCTGCACAGGCTTGAACTGACCTCTTGATGCAAAGGAGGTGAAACAGGAGGTGCAGCAAGTGTTTGATTAACAATTCTCCAAGGTCACACAACACTTCAGAACTCCAAGTGAGTTGTGATTAGGTAACTCCCCCTGCTTGCCATCCCTCTCAGTGCTAGAGGGCTGGAATGCAGTGAATTGGAGGCTGGGTTTTTGCTTTATGGTAGTCTGGAATACCCAGAGAGTGGCACATATGGAGTATCTGGAAAAATCCAAGGAGAAGATTGTTTAAAAGCTGGTGTGCATGTGGAGATGGGACGGTAAGGGGAATTTGGACTTCATGAAGCTGCTGCCTTGGAATCTTTAAATGCCTGAATGTTGGAGAGGACAAGGACTGGTGTTGGTCACTTTTTCAGTGTCTCCTGGAAATCTCAGGCCTCTTGTGAAAACCAGGCAGTCCTGGAGTAAGATCCTGGCAAGGATGATTTGGCTGTTGGAGTGGAGGCAGGGCTGTGGTGAGGTGCAGCTCTCCTGTTGTGGAGAGAAGCCGTGGTGCTGGCACAAACTCCGTGGTGGTCAGTATAGCTCCACCTCATCTGGAGAAGCAGGAGGTACCCCTGGAGTGCTGGGGCACCCATTGTCCAGGCTGATGGAGGTGATGGCTGGGTGCTGACACAGCAGGGTGAGACTCTTACCAAAGGCAGGCATCAAGTAATTCCCGTGGGAGGCACCAGCAGGAAGCTGGAGATAGGAACTCAGTGGTTCAGGGGCAGCTGCTGCCATGGAGCAGTGAAGCCTTGGGAGAAAAGGATCTGCCATGGCTTTACAAAAGCACCAGGTGCGTGCTCAGTGTCAACAGAGCAAAACCAGCTTCAGAAGTGAAGGACTGAGAGAAGATGGAAATTGGTGTGTGAAGTTCTCTGAATCCATGGTGTGCTGGTGTCTTGCAGTGCTGTGGGCTGTTCTGGTCATCTCCCTGTCTCGAGAGGATCAAGTGGAGCTTGGTAATGTTTGGGAAAGAGGACGTTTTTGGCCATCAGCAACTGTCAGTAAATTGGGATTCTTCAGCATAGAAATGTGCTTCAGATCCTTAGGATCATGATTGTCCAGGCAGTAGGTAGGGCCTGACTGTATTGAAAGAGGTAATGAGCAAGAGCTGTGGGATATTAAGCCAGGAAAGAGGTCATTTTCAGAAGTGTCACTATGGGGCAGTGGTGGAGGTTTCCCCTCAGCAGATGTTGAGGAATAGGTTGGTCAAGGGAAACCTGGCTAATCACAGAATGAACTAGGTTGGAAAAGACCTTTAAGATCATCTAGTCCAACCTTCTAACATGGAGTTCAGCAACCTTTTGTTCATTTTTCTTCTCTTCAAGGTGCTGTCTGTGTCTTGGCACAATCCTCAAGTGCTCCACATGTGGACCAGGAGGTTGTTCCTGGGAAATGCTACTGTCTGTCCTGTTCTCTTAACCCTTTCTGAGGATCTTGTGCTTGATTGAGCTGATGGCCTTTCTCCAGTTGGGAAGGCTTGGCTCTAACATGGTGTTCTCTGAAACATGGGCCTTGAGAGTTTGGCTTAAAACATGCTTATGGCCTAAATGGAAGGAAGGGCATATCTTTGGATGGTTGCACCAAGTCAGGTTAAGCATGGATCAGTAACTTTTGAGGTTCAATCCCCTCTCAAAGGTGTAGGAATTAGGGATGGTTGCATTTCCTCTTGAGATGGAGTGTTGCAGCAGGCACCAGGCTCCTTGCTCCTGGTAGTGCTGCCCTTGCTGGGGCTGGTATTCTCCTGCCCGTGTTTGCAAATAGCTCTGCTGTCTTGGCATGGCAGTGCAGGCCCTGGCATCCCTGACAGTCTGTTCTCTAATAATAGAAGTTTAGGGGCTGATTTGGGGTATGAGAGGGAGGTGGCAAGGCTGATAAAGAACTAATTTTTTTTTTCCACCATGCTGGCTTGAGCTTGGCAAGAAGGCAATGGAAACAACACATTTTATGCCTTAACCTGAGCAGTGGTGTGGTTGTAGCAAGGTTGGCTTAAACCAGCCTTAGTGTGAGCAATTCTGGGTTTCCTTGAGTTGTGTAATGAATGACTGCCTTTAGCTGTGCTCCCTTAACTCCCTGGGTTTGCTCAGGCTGTTGATGTTGGTTCTGTTGATGAAGTCTTTTCCTAGGAGAACTGTGGGCTCCTGAGCAGCTTGGATCATACCAGGCAGGTGCCTGTGGGTTCTCCCACCCACTGGCTTCCTGCTGCTGAACAAAAGCAAGGCCTTGCATTGTTAAAGTTCAATGCTGGGTTTTCCCCTTGTGAATTTTGTGGAATATGAAGACATCTGCTACTTTTATGGTTTAACGTATTTTAGACAAACAAGTGCTGTGGCACAGAGGCAGAGTTCATGTTGACGTTTTGAGCAATCATTTTCTTGCTCCTTTCTGCTATTGGGCAGCTCTCTTGTTCTGACTTCCCGCTCTCCAGAGTGCTGTGTGTTTTATGAATAAATGCATTTGTGTGTGGTAGTGCCTGCTAAAGTAAGATGAGCAGAATTAGGCCTGGAGACCTCTTTTCCTTCTGTAACTTGAAGATACCTGTGACTTTTTTCTGAGCCATAATCTCAGTTGCATTTGTGCACCAAGAGCAGCAGTTTGGAGTGTTGTTCCCCCTCCAGTGGAGCAGAGGACTTGCAGGATGGGCAGGGAAATATGTATGTGCCTGTTAGCATGTGTATGCAGACACACATGAAAACCCCAGAAATTAGTTGCTTTTGCTTTCTGTAATGAACTGATGCAGTTGCTGGCTACAGTGTGTGACTAATGCTGCTTGGACTCAGTTAAGTGTATTTTGACTCCAGTAAGTTCTGTGAAGTCAGGAATGGAGTTTGGAGTATGTTGCCTTGAGAAATGTGATGTGAAGCTACTTAGAGTTCCAGGAGTCCTAGCTTCTATTTGCAATTCTAATTGCAAATATAGTGGACTGGCTTCTGAATAGGAACTTGTATGAAATGGGCACTAGTCTTGGCAGTGGTTCAGGAATTTTGTAATGCTGCTCCTACTGTACTGGAGCACCATTTTATTGCAAAAAAGTGCTGTGACATTAACATAGGCCACAACATTCTTGAAACTAGCTAAGCAGAAAGAAAATACTTCCTTTCCAACCTACTCTTTTCCAAACTAGTTTGAAAATAGCTGCAGTTTCTCATGTAGCTGCAAGCCCACATAGCACAAGTATTAGGGGAGCTTTTTCAAAGCTCTGAAAACCTGTACTAATTCTGTAATTGAGGGTTTGGGGTGATGTTGAGCCTCACCTGTACTTACTATTTACGGGAATTTATTTATGGAGTACCAGCCAGTAACAGGACAGAAACAGTTCATTACTACTCTTAATGTTTTTGATTTCCTTGCATGTGCTTTGCAACATTATAGATCTGGTCCTGGCTTTGTTAGTTCAGTCTAGAACAGTGAGAAGTAAATTATCTTATGCAGTCAGATTTTTAGTTAAAAGTTCAAGTGTTTATGAAGTGAAGATGGTGACTTTTTTGATCATCCTGGGGTAAACCTACATTTGAAACAATAGTGTAGAGCCTTACATACCTTCTTACTTCAAGAAAAAAACTGCTGTTAGATGCCATACTTAGCTGACAACACTGGAAGTAGTATTTATTTTTGACTGCTTTATTTTCATGTAATGACTTTCCTTCTGCTGGAGGTAATTCCATTAGCATGGTAGAAGTTGTATGTAAACTTGGCCTGAAGGTGTCAAAATGGCAAAACCCACTCTTTTTTTTTTTTTTTTTTGTGCAAAGGCTTTTTTTACACGCTTTGAGCCACTTTTCCGGTGTTCTTGAAGTGTCTGATTTCTTCCCTATCCCCGCCTCCATCGTGGGGAATTGCAGGAAGGGCTGGGGGAGGGTGTCCCCTTCCCAAAGCTTTGTCTGCCAGGATACACATAGGAGGTTTAAGGACTTGTAAGTGCTTGGACCTTGAGCTCTTTGGGACGGGATTCTGCCTATGGAAAGATAAGATGCTTTAAGATGACTAAGGCAAGTGGGGTGCTTGTTCCTTATCAAGGTGTCAAGGTCAGAAGGAACTGAACAAAATGGTCCTTGCAAAATAGTGGTTAGATACAAAATGAACTTTCCAGCTTTCCAAAATAGTGTCACACATTGTGCTGCTGTGGGATGTCTTAACAGAATTGATGGTTTCAGGGTTTTGTTTTTTGGGGGTTTTTTTGCTTAAACCTCAAGGTTTTAACGTGTTTATGACATTGTCATTGAATCTGACGGTTTCCTGCGCAAGCCTTCTGCTGGGTGACCTGAGACCTGTGAAACCTCGGGTGTCAGAGCGGGGCAGAAATGCCGTGGGAATTGCTTGGTAGTGCTCAGTGCTGAGGCACACTCCGAGCTCCTGCTCAAGGTAGCCGGGGATGGTGAGGGGAGGAAGGCAGAGTGTTCTGTGTGGCTGCTGCCTCCAGGACACACAGGTTTTCTCATCTCGAAGTGTATCCTGACTGCTCAGGTCCTTTCTCAGTTCTCCCTTCTCACATGGAAGGCTGGGACACACCCTTAGCTGTACCCAGAGGCAAAGCAAGGGGGACACACCAGAGTCATGGGAAGGGGTGGCTTTGGAGAAGGTGTGGGGTGGGATGGGCGAGAGGAGGGAAATCCTACACAGGAGGCTCACTAGGGAAGGGTGCAGCACTATGTAAGAAAGGAAGATAGACCAAAAAAAGCTGTTTTTCCTGTTGTAACAGGCAGAAAGCTGCATGCAGGAGTGAGTTTTAGGGGCAAAAAGGGTGTGTTTGCACTTAATGAAAAAAAAAAACAACAGCCCGAGAAGCCTCCACAGGGCTAGGAGAGGAGTGGCCGGGTAGTTTTATCCTTGTTGCAGCCCTAGAACAGCCAAGCAGAGCAGAAATGAGCTGGGGTAGTGGTTAAGGAAAACAAGGAAGCCTGGTTAGCTGGAGCAGGGAAGTCATAGTGTAATTGTGCCAGGACATGCTGTTACTGGAAAATCACTGCCACAAACTTTTCCAAAACAGTGAGTAAGCAGTATTCCTTTAACTTGACGTTTTGGTCAGATTAGGAAAAAAAAACCCACCAACCCTTTCTTCTGAGCTTTTTCTTCCGAGTTTTGCTGTACTTGTCACTATAGAAACTAGCCTATCTGATAAGCATACAAACCCACTCTTTCTGTGTGTGTGAAACCAGACAAAATGGTTTACTTTCAGGAATACAGTGTTGTTCTTTTCCTGCTAGGTTTCTCTTTCAGCACAGGATAGAGCTGCTTAGAAACAAAGAGTATTGCTCAACTCCTGTGACAAAATAGGCCTATTAGATAGGGAATCCCCTTGGATTACCAAACAAAAACCCTACAATTAGGTTATCTGGTGATCTGCTTCCAGGCAGCCGAGATTGGGGGCCTTGCACCCCTTTCCTGGGAAGGAAAAACGCTGCTCCCAAACCACCCCAGCACAGCTGCCCATCCTGCTGCCATAACGTGGGTGAGCAGGGAGGTGACAGTGCCTCCACCTCTGGTGTGCCGCACCGGCCAGAGGTGCTGCACTTTTTTCTTCCTCAGAGGCTGGTGTTGCTGTGTCCTCGTTTCTCCCTTGTTTTGATGGAAACTTGAAGCTTCAAGTTTCTTGCTTTCTGCTGTAAAACTGCCTTTTTTTAGTTCAGTGGTCAGTGTGGGTAGGAAGAGCACAAACTGAGAACATAAGTCTGCTTTCCTTGAGAAACTGAGACAAAAAGTCTCTTATTCCTACATGAAGGAGCTGCATTTTATTTCTAATCCACTGCACAGTGAATTGTCACTCTGTTTAATTCTACCACTTTTTTCAGTGCTGTGCAGCAGTTCACTGGCGTGAAGTGTTATCACTGTTCTGTGATCCTGTAAGTCTCTTGCCTCCCTGGCATCTTCTTAACCTTTCCCACAGAGTGACTGCTTTTCCAAGGAGAAAGCATGCCATGTACCTCTGGGTGGTGGTGGGGAAGGGTTAAATTTGTGTTTTGAAAGGAGCTATATTAGGTACATCATCTCCTCCCAATGTGAACAGACCAGTTTTTAACTGGAACTGGAAGGTTTTAACTGAGCCTTCTTCTTTGCTTGGAATTTTAAGATTATCTGCATGATTACAGTATGCCTTAAGAGTTTCTTTGGTTTTGCAGTCCTTTTCTGTGCCCTGCTCCATTTGCAGAGCTCTCTACTCAAACCCTGGAGCTTGTCAAGCTGTAAATTCGTTTGATAGGTGAGAAGAGAGCTGGGTGTTCAGGCTTGTGGCTTCACAATTTGTGAGTTCCTGGCAAAACCAGCAGAGGCTGTAGGTTTCTTCTAATGATGGGCGTTGGATCAGCTATAGAAGCTGAAGACTATTGGATGACCCATGAAAGGGAGTCTCAAGCAGAGTGTTATTAAATACTGAGTGACTTAGCAATATCAAAGCAGAGTTTTTTCCATCACTAAGCCTTTCTGATGTTTGAACTGAGCCACTGGGGTGAGATGAGGTAGCAAAGGCTTTTTGAAGTGATGCTGCAGCCAGGAGAGCAGGTAGAGCAGCAACCCTTCTTTCTGTCAGCTCCCTTTTGTGCCTCTCCCTCCTTTCAGGGTACAACTGTGGCACAAGAAATTGAAATAATGACGCTGTTGTGACATTCTGTGTCATACCAAGGTGCTCCAGCATAACTTAATCATTTGTCAGGGTAGCCCTAGCAAGGCAAGCAGGAGGTGAGTGCAGGTGTGCCTTGGGAGTAAGCACCAGAAACACGAACAAAAGCCTTTTGCTTAGGTCTGGAAACCTCCAGGTGGGTTTGGCTCTTTGGTTTATGTGTCACTTGATCTGTTTTCCCAGCCACAACCCTGCAGCTCCTCTTGGAGGCAGGCCTGGCACTCGGGTTCCTGCCCTACAAGAAAAGCTGGTTTAGGAGAGCTGGAGCTGTCTGTGAGCAGAACTCTTGCCCAGCAGGGAGAAGGGGCTCTCAGCTCCCTCCTCTCAGGTGGGCTTGGTGTGGAAGGGGTGTATCCTCGAGTGCTTGCCAAGGGAATGCTGCCCGTATTCCCACTGAAAATTGCCATTATTAAACATTTGTTGGTTTCTTAGAGGCAAATCTGGAATGTTGTTCCCTTCTACAAGGACCTTCTTATCAGAGCTCAGGCTTTGTTGGGTTCTTAGTTTTGCTTTTCATGCATGCTTTGCCTGACCAAAGCACCAGACTTCATAAACTTACTGCTCACTCCTAAGTTTAAATTTTTAATGTCTGCTGCAATGTTTGGGATTTGTCCTCATCTCACTTTTGTAGAGTTTTTTTTTTTTAATAGTTAAATGGTCTTCAAAGGAAGAGCTGAGAAGCACACTCCAGCTTTCTCCTTTGTCCTGGATTCTTCATTTTTTTACATGCAAGAAAACCTTTTTTTTTTTTTTTTTAATGGAGGATTCAGTCTATTCAAAGCAAAACCATTGCTATTGGCCTTACCAGAGTGCACTCTTCTCTTTCTTGCAACATTTCTATGGCTTTTGCCAGATCCAGATGCTAATTTATACATAGTGACTTGCTGCAGAGGCACCAGTGTTAAGAGGAACCCGGAGGCACACAGGCAGAGATGATAATGAAATAAAACTAAATATTACTAAAATTCAATTGTATTGCTGCAGATCAGCAACATTTGCTACTTCTGCAGCTGGTGTTTTCTTATTCCTGTCAGTGTGGTCACTTAATGGGTTGGCTTTATCTTGTTTTGCAAGAAGAGCACTCTTCCTGAACTCCCTTCCATGGTACACTGAACTCTCAGCAGTCTGTTTAGTACACTAAAACTTCCAGCTGGCTTACAAGGCACTTTTCCTTGGGATACACTTGCTCTTCAGTGTGAAGCTTTAAGGTCACTAAGCCATGCAATGTCTGCAGCCACCCAGAATAAAACAATGCATGAAAGGATCAGTGAAAGTACTGACACTTGGCTAAACCTTGGATATTTTCAGAAAGGAGCAAGAATGGCATTGTTCTCCTGTGGCATTGGAGTTTATAATATGTGAATGCCTCTGTCAACAAGGTTCCTCATGTCTGGACCTTTTTTCATATGTTGGTATCCCCATCCTTTTATACTTGTCCTTTGTCAGCACCTCTTTAAATAAAAGCTGTATCCTGTTTGCTTCTGATTTTGTTGCTAATGCAAGGCTGAGTGGATTAGTTGGTATCATTTAACAAGCCTTCCTTGTTCTTACAGCTTGCAGGGACAGCAGTGCTTGCAATTGGACTATGGCTTCACTTTGATTCACAGACCAAAAGCGTCTTTGAGCTGGAATCTGACACAAAGTTTTACACAGGTGAGCTGGGAGATCACTCAGGTGTTAGGTCATGCTTGTATGCCCTGATTTGGAGGCTGCTGAGAAATCTTGGCCTTCCTTAAAGGGTAAAAAGGTAAAACAGCCCTAAACTTCAAGGGTAAAAAGGTAAAACAGCCCTAAACATCCCAAGAGCAGCTTCCCCTGGCTGGTGCTGGGGGCAGCCTCCCTTGTGAGCTCTTGTGCAGACAGCAGTGCTGTCGTGTGAGTGGTTTCTTGGCTCTTCATTTTTTCCCACAGCAGTTAGTTGCCATCAGTAAACATTTTGTAATCCCAGGGGCTCCTGGAGGACACAGAGGCTGTTTCTTCCTGCTGCTCATCACCGTATGCGTCAGCAAAGTTTCACGCTAAACTAATTGAGTAATTAATAATTTTTCTCCACCGTGACCAACCTGAGCTACCCAAAACACAACTCTGTCTCATCTCTCAGAAGGAGCACATACACTGTTGCCTAACTCCTCAAGCCCCACATCTCCTAGTTCATACTGAACTGAATGGGAAGAATGCACAAATGTCTTGGTACATATGAGAATTATTCCAGCCAGCATGGATCAATGTAGCTTTAGCTAGACTGTGAAGAGGGTGTTTGTAAGATGATTAATTAGGAGACACACATTTTTAGTTTGCTAATGTCATAGGAATTCCTAACTGAACTGGATTTTATCTGAACTTTGATTTTGATCTCTACAGTAGCTTTTAAGCTTGGGCAGGGAAACACATAATGTGGTTATTGTCACCTGTAGGTGCTCAAACCCTTGGAGCACCTCTGCTATGAGGAAAGGCTGAAGGAATTGGGATTAGTCAGCCTGAGGAACAGAAGGCTTTGGGGTGACCTCATTGTGGTCTTTCAATATCTGAAGGGAGTCCAAAGGAAAGATGGGGAGAGACTCTTGGCACAGGCCTGGAGTGACAGGAAAAGGGGGAATGGCTTCACACTGACAGAGAGCAGGTTTAGATTGGACATTGGGAAGAAATTCATCCTTGTGAGGGTGGGGAGGCCCTGGCACAGGTTTCCCAGAGCAGCTGTGGCTGCCCCATCCCTGGAAGTGTTCCAGGCCTGGCTGGATGGGGCTGGGATCATGGGATCAACCTGGGCTAGTGGAAGGTGTCCCCCCCCCCCATGGCAGGGGGGCAGGACTCGGGTGGTTTTAAAAGGATAGCTTTGTCTTTCTCTTGCCAGAAAACCTGCTCCTGTCCTGGGCTACTCACCTGTGACAGCTCCCAGACCGGTGTCTGAAGGGTCACTTGCAGGGAGGTGCAGCTTGTGTTGCAACCTCTTAGTCCTAGGGTGGCCTGTGCCTACAGGGAATACTGTTAGGAATGGTGTGGAGGCTGTAGTTGGGAATATTGAGATGCTCATGGGACTTCATGAAGAAGCTGTGGGCATGCAGACAGGTTATCTGTGAGAAAATTTGTGGTTTGCCCTTGATATGATTGCATCTTAGCAAACTGGGTGGTTCTTGGAGCTGCCAGGAAGATTCCTAGATGCTTTTAAGTGGACCTCAGAAAAAGAACAGAAATCTAAACTTGGCTATTGAGTTGAATATTTAACAAGTCTTATTTTGGGTAGTCTAAAACAACTTTCACCTCCTAAAGCATAAAATTTATATGGTGTGATGTTTAAGCTGCTGGCTGTATGCAGCCAGTGAAACCTGCTTTAAATCTCTGGAGGTTAAACTGAGTTTTAAAAAGAAGCTTAATAGGAATTTCTCCTTTAACATTTTCTGAGAGTAGTTACTGACTGCAGTAAGTTACAAAGCAAGTTACCTAAAAGGCTTTCTGTACAACTCAAACTGGAATAAGAGGTACTGATGGACTTTTTATTCTACTTTTTCAAAATGGAAGAAGTTTAAGCTGAGGTTAAAAAGTCTGTATTGGAATTTCCTCTTGATAAGAAATGTCAGGCTTAATCCCTTACAAATGCTGCACCAAATAAATGTTTATTTTGGCAGCTAATCTTATTGGTTTGCATCTAGAATATATCATTTGCAAATGCTTACATCTGGCTTCCTTTTATTAGTATTGATTGGGTCTCTGAACTGTATTTCTGTCCCTATTGATAGAAATGCCCTGCTTGTTCTGCATGCTTTGTGCTGATTCTTTGCTGTTTCACTGCCCCTGTAATATTCCTTGCTGTCCTTTGGGAGTTTTCTTGCTCACCACATCCTGCTGCTGTCTCTAGCTCACAGCTGTGATGATCAGGTTGGTTGTTCCCAAGTTTAGGAACCAGAGGATATGGCATAAATGGAGCCTTTTACCTCAAATGTTTGCTTCAACCTAATCACTACCTAATTTCTGGGCAGAATAGCTTACAAGCTTTGACACTTATTATTTGTGGAAGTATCTGCTTCAAGACTTCACAGTTGTTGATAAATCACTGTTCCAGCTGTCTCTAATTCCAGTTGTCTCTATCTTCACCTGAGGAGAAGTTGATAACCCTTGGCTCTGAAGCTGTTTTAAGTGTCTTACAGCTTATTTTAAATGGCTTTATCTTGCTCATTTTCTAAAACCTGTGAAACTTCACTAGGAGGACACATTGTGTCAAATTGAGGGGTTTATTTATCATTTTTTCAGATGCATTTGCTTTGAAAATTAAGCACAATTTGACTTTTTTACTTGAAACACCTCAGTAAAGAAACTTGAACCTGTGCAAAAGCTACTAATGGTATTTGTGGAGCAGTTAATTTCATACCTTGCTGCTAAGGTCTCAATGACCTGCACACCTTTGTTTTCCTCCTCCCTAGGTGTTTATATCCTTATTGGAGCTGGTGCCCTTATGATGCTGGTTGGTTTCTTGGGATGCTGTGGTGCATCACAGGAATCTCAGTGTATGCTTGGCCTGGTAAGTGCTCAGGGTAATGCTTAAATTTTTGAGCAGCATGATAAGAAAGGAAGGAAAACATTATTGTATCATTGAAGGACAGCAGATGGTGGACCCAGTACAATTAGAATGTTTAAACTCATGGTCACCTACATAATACTAAAATGTTAGAGTTTTCATTTCTGGCCTGAAATTCAAATGCTCCTGCTGCGTTTGAACACAGGGTGACATCAAGAGGCTGGATATGTCTGACATACACTGAAGTGTCAAAGACTGGGAGCATTGTCACCACAGAACTAAAATATTGATAAGAGCAGTGCTGTCATTGCTAGATAGTTCCTCCTGGACTCTGAAGGTTGTGCAGCCTCTCATCTCTGAGGCCAGAACTGTGGTATTTGATGCTTGAAACAACAAGGCCCTACTGTTCATAATCACAGGATGAGCTCTTCTGGTTGACAACTGCTCTGCAAGCCAATTGCTGGAGTGCAACCTCATTGTTTTCAGACTGGAGGGGCCAGTAGAGCTTACTGGGTTCATGCACATCTGTGCACTTGCAGAACTACTCATCCAAATAACCAGAAGATGTAGTTAACAAAAGGCAACTACTATAGCCACTGAAAGAACAATTCTCCTTCTGTGTCACAGAAGAACCTAAATTCAAGTATTTCTTGCAAAATGATGCCTCTAGGCCTTTGTAATTCTGAGTATCTCTTTAAAGATAGTGGTGTTTTGGATCTGGTAGTCAGTGAGAGACAGAGCACTTTGTGTTTTATGGGATATACAACAAAGTGACCATTAGCTCTCTGGGAGGTGGTGGCAAGGTAGGAATTAAGTAATGACTCCTAAAACAACAGGAGTGACAAACCAGAGTAAAGAATTAGTGCTGGCTGTTGTAATGTGTCTGAATGACTTGGACAGCTTCAAAGTTGGAGTTCACAGATGATTGGCTTTAATTAACACTGATCAAAAAGCAGGACTGGTGCTTGGAGAGCACTGCCAGACTTTCTGACGCTCCTGGGAAGAAGTGCTGACCCAGTGTCCTTTTTCCTGGTGTTACCAATGTCTCAGAACTCCAGCTTTAACTTGGTTGAGTGACAGCTCCCACAAGTCAGGACAAACTTGCAGTGTACATGTGTGATGCTGATTTGTGGTGCTCTGGCCTTCATGAATAATGTGGTCTTTCTTTTCTAGTTCTTCTTCTTCCTTTTTGTGATTTTTGCCCTTGAAATTGCTGCTGGGATCTGGGGATTTTCAAATAAAGAAAAGGTAGGTTGGTGTTAAAAGTTGGGAGTGGTGAGATTCTGGAACAGGTTTCCCAGAGAAGCTGTGGCTGCCCCATCCCAAAAGTGTTCCAGGTGAGGTTGGATGGGGCTCTGATCAAACTGGGATGATGGAAGGTGTCCCTACCCATACCAGGGGGGCAGGACTTGGGTGATCCTGAAAGCCCCTTTCTGACCCCAAACACTCCATGATTCTGTGAATGTGCCCACAGTCAGCAGTCTTCTGACATCAATACCAGTACAAGTCAAATCCTTATTACCCAGGGAACCTGGGGGAGAGAAAAAAAGGCTGGTTCAAGCAAAATAACACAAAAAAAATCTAACTGTAATATTTTAAAAATGACTGTAGCAGGAAATCTGGAATCCAAGAGGCATGTCTTCCAGACAGTACCTGGCTGGGAAGCTTCACTACTTCCAGAGAGGAGCTGGGTCAGCTGGCAGCTGAGTGCTTCTGCACCTGAAGACTGATATGGCCTGTACCTCCCAAGCAGTCAAGATTGTCTTGTTTCAAAATCAGATGCTTGGTGACCAGGGTTGCTTTTCTGCTCACATTGTTATACAATGGGGAAATGTAGAAACTTCAGGGGTACAGTAGAATAGGGAATATTTTTGGGCAGCCAGTGGGCAAAAACTTGGTTCTCTCACTCCTCTTAGAAGCTCAAAGATTTGGAAGGGGAAGCCTGTTAAGGTGTGGCTATTAAAGTGAGTGTACAGTTATTTCCCACCTGAAACAGGTGAGCCTTCTGTCCACCCTCCATTTGCACATGGCAGAAGAATGGGTGTTGTAGCTGCAGGATTTTTGATTACTGACTTGCTGAAAGTTTTTCATAATTAATACAAGGTATGACACTAATACACCATTGATAGACAATTCTTTGCTTTTCCTCAGATAACTGATGAGTTAAAGGAGTTCTACATGGACACCTACAGAAAGAGATCTCAGCCAGCTGCCAGAGACACCCTGAAAGCATTTCAGTTTGCTGTAAGTACATGGTTCTGCTTAACCTGGACAGTAATGCAGCTGCTCCTTACACTGTTCTCCATGCTACCCAGTCCCCTCTACAAGTCTCATACTAGTTAAAAGAAACCAAAGATTGCAGAGATGTTTGTGTAGTGTAAATGAATTCAGGATGCCTTTTTTTGTCCCTCTGAAATGTCTAGAACTAGTTTTTATTTTTCTAGAACTCAGCAGCAGACTCGTAAACCCTGGATCTGTGCTACTGAGCTGCTGGCATCCTAAGTATGCACACCTGCATATCTGTGAGGGGTTTAGCTTTGTGTCTGTAAGGAGCACAGGCCATCACCAAAATGATTTTGTGTGCACTTAAAGAGGTCTAGCTCTTCCTTTCACAACCTTGTCCTTTAATTTAATAAAGGCTTGTTAAAATTAATTTTGTAACAGTCATGTTGACAGGACTTGGTCTGTAATAAAAACTAATGTAAATTTTTTTTTTTTTACAGATTACTGAGCAAAAATAGGGATTATTTCACCTGTGTCTCTTTTTCTGTTTTCTGTTGTAGCTAAACTGCTGTGGTGTTTCTGGAGCTCTGGAGCAGCTGTACATGGACACCTGTCCAGCAAAGACACTGTCTGAGTCATTCACTACTAAGGTAAAGCTTGACTTAATTCACCATCAGCTCTGCCCAGTGGGTAGAGTGAGAAGCACGCTTTAGGAAAGCCTCCCAGTCTGTGAGAAATCCCCATGTGACACTGGTGTGGCAGTCTGTGTCTGATCAGGCTGGTTGTGGAAAACGAACCCACTGTTACCATGGAAAGAACAGGCAGGAAGTCTGACCGTGCTCAGGAAATGTGCACTCTGTGTGTCACAGATCACTGGTGGGGTGGCCAGTGGAAGAGCAAAACTTTGCCTAAAAAAAAACTCCTCACAGAGCCTTGAGAGCTCTGTTCTCCTCACTGCATCTTCCTGGTGCTTGCTGGGAGCTGTAATCCCTCCTGGACAGGGAGAAGTAGAGCTTGGGATGGGAGCAAGTCTGAAGCTTCAGCAAGGACAGGGAGGGGTAAGGCATTGGTAGCCTGTTCAGGTGAGTTTGTGATTGAAGGCAATTCTCTGAATGAGGTTTCCCTGTTGGAATATTGCTGCAGAGGTGTCTGCATGCCACAAATAACAGGAGAAAACAGCTTGGGTAGTTTTTAACCACCCCGTACTCTTTTCCTTAAAACCATCCTGTGCTGTTGCTTTGTGCTCCAAGACAGTTTCTGTGAGCTCTTCTATGGTTCTTACAATGCATGAATTCAATTAGTGACTTGGGGTTTTTTTTCACTTTAATTGACAACTTCACAAACCTGCCCACATGAGACCCTTCAGTCTGTGTCTTTAGTCCTGTCCATGCAATCTGACTTGGGGTGTGTGGGAGTAGCTGAGGCAGCATGCAGGTTTTGTTTGTTTTTTATTCTGCTGTGTGTTTTAGCTTCATCTGTTGATTTCATCTTGTGATGCCTATTCCCAGTTGTAGAAAAACAGTGGATAGACTGCAAGATCAAAGGGATGTAATAGAGTGTGCCTCTAAGAAGCAGTGCTGTGTTGGTATTCTGATTGAACTGACTCATTCTTGCCAGTATATCCCTTTAATCCCAGATTCAGTCTGTCTTTCTAGACTGGACAAGGAACAACAACAGAAAAAAGTTAGCTTTCAGCAGCTCACTGTTTGCTGCTGGAACAAGAGGACAGAAGCTGGGATGAGACTTTGACCAGCTACCAGGCTCTTAAAGATTCATAATTCTGTAAAAGTGCCTTGTTCTTTTTATTGGCCAGCATGTGTCTGTTCTGAGGAAAGGCCTATATTTTTTTTTTTTTCCAGTTGCAAGGGTAATTTATTATCCTGGGAACATCAAACTGGCCCCTCTATGAATCTGCCCCCGACATGGATCCTAGCCTAGGATATCTTGCCATTCCCATGCACCGTGGGTTCATGAGGTGTCTGCAAAATAACAGTTGCAGCTGGCAATATCAAGAGTGGCTTTAAGTCTCTTTTGATAAGGGGTGAGCCATGCATCATCTGAAGTGCTGAGAGCCATTAGTAACAGGCCAAGCCTGATCAACTGCATGTTCACATTGAGAGGGGGATCCTGCTGTAGTCAAGATGCTGTTAACAGGTTTGAGGTACTTGAAGAGTAGATTTAAATTTCTCTACCAACTCTTGTGTAGGACCATCCCTGGGCCAGATCAAAGCAGCTTTTACAAGGGAAATGTTCAAATGAACCTTGTGTGTGTAAAAACACTAATGAACCATCTTCTCTGTTTCAGTCCTGCCCTGATACCATTGATGAGGTCTTTAAATCCAAATTCAACGTTATTGGAGCAGTTGGCCTTGGTATTGCTGTAATGATGGTGAGTTTCCAGATTGGTTAGAGGGTGCTCTGAGGAGCAGAAGTCTTGTAGAGCATAAGCTCATTCCACTGAGGACAAGTCCCAGCAGGATCAGGGTGTGTGCTGCAGGGCCCTGAGGCAGTGCAGAGGCTGGGATGTCTCAGGCCTCCCAGCTTCTGCTTTGGATTAGGATCTGCCTCTTTGCACTTCCAGCAGTGGTGAAATCTTACCAGTGATGTGTGTGTATATGGAGTGAAGATATATTGGTCATGTTGCTGGCCCACATCTTAATCCTGATATCTCTTGGGGATTCTTCTTCTCTTTCCTTTATAACAATTACAGACTCTGCTAGAGGGCTGAAATAACAGGGCTGCTAAAAAAAATTGCACTTCTGTGCTTGACTTCTCTTGAGAAAAGCACATGCTGGGAGGATCAAAGATTTCTTAGGAGATACGATAGTGGTTTACAGCTGCTGGTGCTATGCAGGGCCAGAAGTTGGACCTGAAGATCCTTGTGGGTCCCTTCCAACTTGACATATTCTGTGATCTATTTTCAAGTACTGAGGTGAATGGGATTCCTGGGAATGAACTTTGGGGATAGTGGGGTGGGAATGGCAGAGTCAAGTGTAAAAATGCAGAGTAAATGTGACCTCTGGGCTGAGAGGAGCAGCTTGTCCTCATGCTGATAAAAGCACATGCTCTGCTTTCCTGTTTTCTAATGGGTTTGCTTTCTTTCCAGATTGTTGGCATGATATTCAGCATGGTTCTGTGCTGTGCCATCCGCAGGGAACGAGAGATGGTCTGAGAGCTGCACACCTGAGAGTCCTGCACTAGAAAAATCCTATTAACTTTCGCCTTGAGAGCATTTCTAAAATGTTATATATTTGTTACCTTTTTAATGCTTTATTTGGTACTGATGTAGGTTTTGCTTTTTATGTTACAGGTTAAAAAGATAAAGGTTTATCTGACTCAAGACAAACATTGTACATAAAATATCTGACTTTCTTGAAACTTACATAATTTGGATGTAATTTATGTTGGAGACAATTTGATACTTAATAAAGAGTAAGATATATTGTTTGTGGGGGAGAGGAGAGGTTGCTATGTTGATTAATCCCACTGTTTGATGCATAGCAAGGAGTTAAAGTTGCATAACCTGTTAAGTGTTTTTGGGATAAAGCAGGAAATCACTCCTATGCCAATGCCCCGTGTTGGAAGGGAATGGGAGATGCTGTCAGCATGTCAGGGAAGGTATGGCCATTCCTCTTTCCTTGGTGTGTGTGAATGAATGCATTCCTAAAATGTCACTGCTGTAACACTTTCACTGTCACCTCCCTGGAGGGTGGCAAAGGCTGGCTGTCACACAGGTGATGTGCAGGCCGTGGTAGCTCAGTGCAGCCAGGCTGGGCTCTGCTTTGGGGCCAGCTGGGCTTCCTGACATCAGCCTGCCACAACTGTCCCCTGGCAGGGCACATTCCCTAGTGTATGCTCAGGATTTTTTTCACTGGCTGGCTTGGGGCTTGTTTCCCCAAAGCCAGCAAGGTACAGTCTCAAGGGCTTACAACACGAGTGCCAAATCTCAGGTTTACAAGTGGAATAAATGTAAGTTGCATGAGTAGTTAAGTGTCCAGCTCAGCAGTTGCAGAGTTGTGGCTGTCCTGTTTCAGTTTAAATGTGGGTATGGGAGAGAGCAGAGACACCAGTGTGGAACCCTTAGCCTAAAGAATTACCAAGTTATCCAGTATTTCTGCTCTAAATGGCTTTAAAGTGGGGGCTTTTTGTCTCTAAAATACTTTTCTGATGGGGGCTGCCTATGGACTTACCAGCAGGTTGATGTGCTGTTCCTGTACCTGGTGCTTGCTTACTGTACAATCTCATCTGTGTTCTTGGAAGCTTCTGGTCTCTGTCCTCTGGGTAATACAAATGTTTCTGAGCAGTCCTTGTTTGTTCCCCTTTTTCTCCTGCAAGGAGGTTGGTATTTATTTGAGAAATACCAGAATTGGTGGGCTCTGCTGGTGCATCAGTGTATTGTCATCTTTGTGTTACCCACTGTCACTTGTGTAAGGGAACCATGCAGCTCTCCTCTGTAATGTGTTGCACTGTTCTGTGTTCATGGCCTTTCTTTAAAAAAGAAAAAAAAAGTGATTTAAAAAAGTCAAATGGTAATCATGCTTTTGTGTGTCTTGCAGAGACCGAAATGACTCCAGAAAGTTGATCTGATTTCTTTTGTGTCTCTATGTGACAGCCTGGAGGGGAAAATCTCTCATGGGAATTTGAGAGCAGCCATGTCCCCACTGAGCCCTTGCAGAGCTGAGAAGTAGCATTTTTGTCAGCTGGGTAATTTTGGGCATGAGAATGAGTCTGGCACCTGGAAGAGCTGGGATGATTGGCTGTCAACCATCAGGAGAGTTTACTGCTGACTTTTGCTGCTTCTTCACAGAAGAGTCATTTGGGTTGGAAGAGACCTCCAAGATCATAGAGACCAATCATGCCCTTGTCAACCACATCAGAGCACTGAGTGCCACGTGCAGTTGTTCCTTGGACACCTCCAGGGATGGGAACACCTCCTCCCTGGTCTGGCCCTTCCAGTGATTAATCACCCCTTCAATGAAATTACTGCTGATGTCCAGCTTGCACCTCCCCTGGCACAGCCTGAGGCCATTTCCTCTCATCCTGTTCCTGTTCCCTGGGAGCAGAGCCTGACCCCCCTGGCTGTCCCCTCCTGTCAGGGAATTGTGCAGAGCCAGAAGGTTCCCCCTGAGCCTCCTTTTCTCCAGGCTG